>JAUELK010220114.1:0-10245 GCA_031471215.1 Gastropteron pacificum | reverse complement strand
GTTGAAATTAAAAGTCTGAATCGGCCAGAAGAGGGCGCGGTTCCCCATGTCATCACACAGTTTTATTGTTTACAAATTGTTTTGAAATGGTTACGAATTCTAATTTTACTAATTACACAAAGTAGACCGAAAGAAGAACATTGGTGAAAACCGCATACATATTGGTGCGGAGGAGGTCTGGTTTGAAGTTCAAAAGTTTGCCTTTTATATATATAGATTGGGTGTCTGGGTTTCTTATCAGTATGACAAGATGGAAAAGATGTAGCATTTTATTAGTTCCAGTTTTAAGGGTACCAGTAGTGAAATGTTTCTTGACAGAAATATTTCCTCAATGTTAATAAAGGCAGATCTGGCGCTGGTAATTCGGTGGAAGATAAAGACTTGAAACAGTCTGTCCAGTTGACGGAGAGGGTCACTGGGGTCGTGTTCAGTTGACGGAGAGGGTCACTGGGGTTGTGTTCAGTTGACGGAGAGGGTCACTGGGGTTGTGTCCAGTTGACGGAGAGGGTCACTGGGGTTGTGTTCAGTTGACGGAGAGGTTCTTTGGGGTTGTGTTCAGTTGATGGAGAGGGTCACTGGGGTTGTGTTCAGTTGGTGGAGAGGGTCGCTGGGGTTGTGTTCTCTTGACGGAGATGGTCACTGGGGTTGTGTTCACTTTACGGAGATGGTCGCTGGGGTTGTGTTCAGTTGGTGGAGATGGTCACTGGGGTTGTGTTCAGTTGACGGAGAGGGTCACTGGGGTTGTGTTCACTTGACGGAGAGGGTCGCTGGGGTTGTGTTCAGTTGGTGGAGATGGTCACTGGGGTTGTGTTCAGTGACGGAGAGGGTCACTGGGGTTGTGTTCAGTTGGTGGAGAGGGTCGCTTGGGTTGTGTTCAGTTGACGGAGAGGGTCGCTGGGGTTGTGTTCCATTGACAGAGAGGGTCGCTGGGGTTGTGTTCAGTTGACGGAGAGGGTCACTGGGGTTGTTTTCAGTTGGTGGAGAGGGTCACTGGGGTTGTGTTCAGTTGGTGGAGATGGTCACTGGGTTTGTGTCCAGTTGAGGGAGAGGGTCGCTGGGGTTGTATTCAGTTGGTGGAGAGGTTCTTTGGGGTTGTGTTCAGTTGGTGGAGAGGGTTGCTGGGGTTGTGTTCTCTTGACGGAGAGGGTCGCTGGGGTTGTGTTCTCTTGACGGAGAGGGTCAATGGGGTTGTGTTCAGTTGACGGAGAGGTTCTTTGGGGTTGTGTTCAGTTGGTGGAGAGGGTTGCTGGGGTTGTGTTTTCTTGACGGAGAGGGTCGCTGGGGTTGTGTTCAGTTGACGGAGAGGGTCACTGGGGTTGTGTTCAGTTGACGGAGAGGGTCACTGGGGTTGTGTTCACTTGACGGAGAGGGTCGCTGGGGTTGTGTCCAGTTGGTGGAGAGGATCGCTGGGGTTGTGTTCAGTTGACGGAGAGGTTCTTTGGGGTTGTGTTCAGTTGATGGAGAGGGTCGCTGGGGTTGTGTTCAGTTGGTGGAGAGGGCCAATGGGGTTGTGTTCTCTTGACGGAGAGGGTCGCTGGGGTTGTGTTCAGTTGGTGGAGATGGTCACTGGGGTTGTGTTCAGTTGATGGAGAGGGTCGCTGGGGTTGTGTTCAGTTGGTGGAGATGGTCACTGGGGTTGTGTTCTCTTGACGGAGAGGGTCGCTGGGGTTGTGTTCAGCATCAAAATCCGCCCTGTGTCACCATGGCCACGTGCATTGTTGTAAGGCAGCAGTGTCTTGGGCAGGCTTTCATTGTTTGGAGATTTCTGCATGCTTTCATGCGCTTTGTGGCCGTTTTAGTTTTAACGTTGTTATTTTTTGTTGGCTTTTCCCATTGGCTGATAAGATTTTATAAACTCACTTTGTCTATTCGTTGCTCGACCATAGATTGTAAGTTAGGCTATCGTAGAAATTTCCGGAAAGACAAATATTTCATTTTGCACTGGTGTTCGAAGCGGAAATGAATGTTTCTTTTTGGGCAGTCATATCGCGTGTTTATTCGACAACGTTGAGCTGAGGGGTGCCTCGTTTAAAACAGGAGCGTATTTTGGCCACTCAGCGGGCGCCCACTGGATGCGCGACATGTTAGCGATATGCACGGTGGTCGAACAAGGCTGCCTAATGAACATGGCACAGGCCCTGGTCATCAGACTTAAGGTGACATTCCATATGTCCGAATTTCGCATGCGAACTTCGGGTGCGAAGAAACATTAGCCCTGTCTGTTTTTCTCCTTATCACTCTCTATATATCCTTAAAGCGTTGGCCTCAGGAGTCAAAGGTCCGGGGTTCGATTCCCGGCCGTGCCGACTCGATTTGGATTTTAGAGTATTTTTTCATCCTCCACCAGGTGTACTTTGTCACGACTTTCTCACATCACAATAGACAGTGAAAGATCTTTTTAGTTTGTTGGTATGAGCGCCGGGCACCGACCAAGGCAGCACTACCAGTATGCCTCCCAGGAGGTTGAGATGGCTTTGGAATGAAAGAGGTCTGTTGGGGTAATAGTGGCTGTATATCTCCTCTATATATATATCCCTCTCAATTAGCCCCGTTTCACTTCACAAACAATTCGTAAACCGAGGAAAAATTGTTCGCTCCATTGTGCGAAACAAAATCATCGCATGCAAATATCGCACTCGGCCATGCGAAATTCCGATACATGTGTATGGATTGGCATATTGACAAAAAGAGTGGTGCAAAAAAGAAAGTTCGTACCCGAAATTCGGGCATAAGGAATGTCACCTTTAAAGCCGGCCAGGCGTACGCGAGGTGCCCCGTGGCCTTAAGGTGGCCATCAACGACGCAGTTTTCCCTTGAGGCCTGGACTCATATTTCCATCAACATTTGGGCCTGTGCGAGCCTGCGATAATTACATGAACACGAGCATTGCTACTCTGGTAAATATGTACAAATCATGTGCTTTCAATTTTTAGATGGATTGGGTACATACTTCTTTTTTTTTAAAGCTGCATAATTCTGTCGTTCATGACACCTATGGACATGCTTCCCAAATTTGACAACTTTGTTGATCAGAACCTCACTACATGAAACAAGAATATAATGAAGTCAAAGAAAAAACAATAATCGTTCGCAGTAACTGTTTTATTCTGAAGTTGGCTTAGCATTACACTGTATTTGTTGTCTGTAGTTATGGAGAGAAAAAAAACAACAGGACATGGGCACCTGTCAAAGTGACAGAGGAATGTATGCATAGATGCAAAATGTCACTTGGAACAAAATGTAGGCTGGAATGTTTTTGTATGAAGTAACAAGTAGGATGAACAATTGGATAAAGTAAAGAAAAAAAATCAGTCATGAGATGAAGTGTTAGCTATATACAGAATGGCAGTCTTACTGTAGTGTAAGAACGCATCTAACATCCATTGTTCAGTAATGTTTTTTTCTTCTGAATAAATCAAGACAGTTTCAGCTGCAGAGACGAATTCGAATAAATGACAAGTTTGCCTGAAATCCAAATCATTCAAAAGAATTTTGTTTCAATCAGAGCAAATCAGAATGCCTACAAATCATTTCTAAAACTAACAAACTATGTGTACAAACAGATCTCTTAAAAACATTTTTGTAAGATAAATTCATAAAAAGAGAAATTTGATAAAAATGTCTCACTTATTCTTTAAAATGAAAATGTATTTACATGTACATTGTTGTAAAGACACAATTTCTTTGTAATAAAACAAACTTAAAAAAAGATTTGAGAGATGGAAGGCTATAATAATATGATGAGGAATGACTATGTACATAGCATAATATTTTCATTTAAAAATAAACTTTTAACTCACTTTAGGCACTTTGAAGGGATGAAGATAGGGACTGTAAAAATGTGATCATTCATGCTGGTACAAAATGTGGTATAATTCATTCATACACTCTCAAAAACTTGTTTATTGTTATTTTAAGTATCAAACAATGACAAATGTAAGTATGATCAAATAGCAGATTGCGTCTGATAACCCTTAAGTGGCGATGATATATGTACAATGTTTCAAAAGGAAGAATCAAGTTTAGTAATCTTGAATGCTGGAATTCATGATAATAGAAGTTTGCACTATGGAGAAATGATTGCACCATAGCTTCAAAGCTCAAATCAATCATGCCACTATGCCTAACGCTGATCTGTTCATCCGTTGAAATACACACGAGACAAAAAAAGTTGATTGCCACATGAAAATAAGGGATAACATGATGAAAATGTACACAAAAAAACTCTGTTGTTTTTTCTCATCATACAGATAGACTTCATAACACACAGAGAAGACAATTGACACAATTGTACACAAACATTTAAAACCAGGGATAAATCAGATCGGAGTCACTTTGAAACAAACACATTGAACGAAGCTAAAATTTCAGAGAGTAAATGAGCATTTTCTTTGGAAAAAAAAAAAATTTTTAAATCAATGAGAGAGATTCAACATCAGTTTTGAGTATCAAAGTAAATAGTGAGGATTACTGGAGTATGCTTGATTGCTGATCATTTGTAGAAAAGAGGAAGAGTAAAACAAAGGGTAAAACAAAGAAAAATTAGGGCAAAGACATTGGAAGAATGGTTGTAATAAGTACACTGTAAAATCCTTCAAAATCAGTGGAGCTCAGGTGTAAGGTTGATCATTGTCGTTTACACCAATTTGTTCTTTTAGGGAAAGCTTTACTGATATAGGTTAAAAATGTAGCCAAATCTACTAGATCCACATGTTAACCATATTCACAAGCAATTCTTCGACATCAATTTTAAATTCCCCAAATCGCATCAATAGAGATACTATCAAGAGTGAATTTAATAGTGTATGATTGTACAGGTCTTGTTTGTAACAATTACTTTGAATGTGAATAATACATTTCTTCCTAGATGGCTTCAGTGGTATATTTTTTATTTTTATAACCATACAAAGTTTAACAAAGTGATATCACTTGTCTATGAGAGTCCATGTCAATCTCTCCTTCATGCATTTGGTCTTGTAATCTTTGCTGTATGTTGGAACAGTGTGCTATCTTATGAGAACCTGCATCTCTTAAACGAATGTGGAGGAGCTTTTCTCCGCACTAGGTGCAGACGGGGTCCTGGGCTCCTCGTAATCATCATTCCTGCGGTCATAACCATCATCACGGCGGTCATAGTTGTCATTCTTGTAGTCACCGCGATTGTAATCATAGTCATCACGCCTGTCATAACCATCGTAGTTGTCGCGGCGGTCATAACCATCATTTCTGTCATAGTCATAATTGTCGCGGCGGTCGTCATAATTGTCGCGGCGGTCGTCATAGTTGTCGCGGCGGTCGTCATAATTGTCGCGGCGGTCGTCATAATTGTCGCGGCGGTCATCATAATTGTCACGTCCATCGTAGTAATCATCTCTAGGAGGTCCTCCCTTTTCTGGGGGGCGGGAGTCGTAACCATCAGCGTTGTAGCTTTCAGAGGGGCGCTTCTCATAGGGTTCGTAATCTGTGCGATTTCTGTCGCTGTCATAGCTGGGGGGCCTCTGGTCATCCCTGTCAAAGTCTTGATACCTACATTGGAAGAAACACATGAAACGTTGTGTAGTAAAGTGTTGTGAATACCGTTTCTCATGCTCATCACAGAAATGTTCATCCTTTTACAAAATATTTATAATCAAAAGAGGTGTTTTAGTGACTTGGCTGTGGGTTCCAAAGTGAACACAATGACGATGAGAAAAGTTTTGTCCTAGTTAGTAGAGTAGGTTTATTTCATGTCCATGTGCTGTACTTAACTTTGTGAATACTTGTCTACTCCTTCAAACAGTAGTATTTCATGTATCTAAAATAGTCTTGAATCATGGCTGTAACCATAAATGTCTGAATGTTGCATGAACAGGGGCAGTATCAACTCAAAAGTCTGCATAGGCATTGCAAAATCACAATACAAGCTAGGATAGCCTAGTGCCAGGGTTACAGAACTAGGGTCCTATGGATCATAATGTCTTTCAGACCAATTCAAGAGTGGATAGCTCATATACCTAGAGCCTGATAATAACATCAGGTACTCATAGCTCACAGCTTGATTGAAACTCCATTTAAAGAGTTGATGTGAAAGTGTTAATTATTCTTTGATGATTTACATACCAATGAATAAATTAAACATAAAGGAAAAACAACTTACTCTTTTTTCTCATAGTAGTCATTTGTGTAGCCAACCGGCTCAGGCCCAAAGTGCTCTGATTCTTGAGCCACTTGCGTAGTATCTGGAGAAGAGATGGGTAAGAGGTAGAATATTTTTTACGTTACTTTCTCTGAAATTTACAGAACATCATAACACAGTAGTACACTAGGTATTTAAAAATAAAATGTTCATTGCTTTGATCTGAATACCTAGAGTGGGGAAAGACAAAAGCATTTAATACCATCATTTTCCATTGAGATTTAAGCTAAACACAAAAACCATGATAATCTGTTTACATGCAAAAGTAACTGCTTTATTAAGAATTTAGAAGGGCAAACAAAAAATGCCCATAGTTTTGTCCATGTCAAGGATAAACTTGATTGTTATCTACACATAAGAATATATACAAAAATGTGTCCCTAATTTTCATTATGGTCACCAACAAAATGTTCCACTACAATGTTTCTTAAGAAGCACTTATTGATTAAGTGTAGACATGATACATATGTTGTGTTTGTTTTTTTCTTGTATACAAAACAAAAATGTTTAACCAACAGTTGCGCCTCACAGGCTGCCTGCACTTGTGTTCAAAGTGTGTAATGTGTTATGTGTTGTATGCGTTTGTAGCCTGTCGGGGGAGTAATAGATGTAAAGCGCTTTGAGCTCTCCAGATGGAAAGCGCTGTATAGATGCCATAATCCTTTTTTTTCTTTTTTTTCCACATTTGATGGACAATTTTATTTTCTTTATCCTTATTATGCTGGGTCTAGTTGTCTAGCGAGCGTGAGCAGTTATAATAACCATGAGTTGCATGCCGACCTTTCGGGTTCAACAAAGTTAATCCAGATCATTGAAAACTAGACTCTCAGAAGGCCCTTGGTTAATGGTTGAAAATGAAAAACAATATTGGAAAAAAAAACCAGGAGAATTTTAGTAGTTTAACTACTAGTAAAAAACTACTAAAAATGAGTAGTTAGTTACCGACAAAACTACTTTCCTAAGATGAGTAGTCGTTACACTAAAAACTACTAACGATTACTAACTACTTTTCGTTACTGTAATCGTTACCAAACCCTGGTGCCAGGTAAACCAAAAGTTTTGATTTAAAAAAAAAAAAAGTTCATGAACAAAAACAACTGATTCCCTATATCACATTGCAGGGTTCGCACGAAAGACAACCCCTCATCTTTGTTTTAAAAGAATTCATAATTCTTAAGTCTATCAAGCAGCGAGGGGGGTCTGATGAGAGGAACACTATATATTTTGTATAATGACAATAACAAGTATTGATTGTTCTATTACTGAATAGGTAGTCAGATTATTGGACTCAGATACCTAATACCTACAAGACTATTTTAAAATATAATGGCCCATTTAAAAAAAAGAGAGAAGAGTCGGTCAACATTCTCTGCTTTCATTGGACTCATTTCTGACAAGCTGCCTGACTCACAGTATATCGACATTGTTTTCATACAAGGAAACTTCATTTCAACATGTTTATAATGTGTTAGTGGGTCAGTAGGTCACACATCCTGGTCACTCATAGATTAGTGTGTCAAACTCTGCACACTTCTACCAGCATTTAGTCTCTATGTCCTTGAAAAGCATTCAGTGTAGAAGTCCTGTCAGTTGATGTGTACAAATCATCAGGACTAGACAAGTACAGTACAGCTTTAATACCTCACAGCACTTCAATAATGAAATACTGTACAAAACATTATGTTCGAACTGAAGAATCCATGTACATTTCAACAAGATAAACACACTTGAATTTTAAAAACGAATCCACCTTTTCCCCTGTTTCTTCGGAACAATACTTGTTTGTGAAACATCCATTTGAAAAGAAACAGGGATGAAATGTAGACACACAACATACAATAAATAGTTACCAACAATATTGTAGTTATTTCACCATTGCATATGAGCAAGCCGGTGAGCTGTAAGAGGAACCAAAATCAACAGAAAAAGAGACAAGGGATTAAGTGTTACCTCAAAACCACAACACCAATTTTGAAATTGAGACCAGATCACCAAAATGTTTCCCTCATAAGAAGAAATGTGCAGGTTTTTCAAGAATGAAATGCTATTGTGCAAAAAGGTTTAACCATGAAGATATAACCTCAGTAAAGAGAAGACAATAATTTTGATTGATGAATAAGTGTTAAAAATAACTGGAAAAAATTCCTTTTAGTTAGCATTGGAGTACAAGTATGAAATTTGAAGCTCCCACTATCTAGTACAACCTAAAATTGGTGACCACAGGAGTCTAGTCTATTTGTTTTTCTTTCTGTGTGTGTATTAGCTGTGACACAAGTGCACAAAGGCAGCAAGAATCGTAATCAAAACATTTCAAGGTGTCAACTGAAAACAATATGCAAAAATGCCGTAGTCAATTTTGCTGATGGCAGTATAACCGTACCATATTTTATAATAGCATTCAATGTACTTTTAAATAATTTCTCACTTGATGTGTCAAGAAGTACTTTACGCTGTTTCAGCTGACAGATACTGTCTCTATTGTAAAACTCTTAGAGCTGACTGTGGGATAAGCACTATAGGCCTATAAATACTCTCAATTATTATTTTTGCATATAAAACCCAGCCTTATATTTCAAGGGTCATGTATATAACATACAGAATGTGAGAATGCCTACGATTCCAAAACTTTTAAAGGCTTTTATCATGAGTTTTCCTGAATTTTGGGAACAGTCTAATAGACTTAAGAGGCCACTATTGGAATATCACTATTAAAAAAAGACAACAAAACATCCTTTTTTTTTAAACTCCTTTTTGCAGTTGTGTCACAGAGGAAAACTAAAACTATTGTGAGATAAAGTGGTGAGTTCTTACTACATGGTTGTCAATTCATGTTAAAGTATATAAACATGAAGCATGCAAAAGGGACTGAAGGCAGAGCTAGGTTGTGACAAATGAAAAGTCACATCTCAAACACTAACATCTTCATACAAAATGTTTCCAACTACTGCCTGTTAGTATAGTAAAATCATTACGATTTCAATGTTTCATTGAAAAATGTTCCAAGTAGAAAGGAGTAAAAGGGCATCAATATTATGTTAAGAATGATAAATGTAAAATGTTGATTCAAAAATATGTCACGCATTGATATATGTAAAATGTCGAGAGAAATAAAAAGTGAAGGCGTGATGCCAGTGCCAACATCTTTTTTCCTCTTCAGAGCTATCTTCTTGGTTGTTTTCTTTGTGTCTTTTGTTGTTCTTGTTGAAACCATTTATGTAGTCAAAACTATGAGTTACGATTTACATGGCTAACAGTTTAACACATGAGTGAATATTGGATAAATAAGCTCAGACTTCAGCCCCATGGAGAACAGTTGAGGGAGAAGAATTGGACAAAATGATAGAGGGTACATTGGGACAACAGCTTACGATCGTATGTACCCGAGTAAGGCGCAGCCATGGTGCGGCCCTTGCTCCCAGTTTCTTGGCTCAGACGGAAGCCATTCTTGTAGCAGAGGATGAAGAAGACAAACACACCAATGATGAGCAGGACAGAGAGAAGCATCCCGATGAACCAGCCAATGTTGCCAATGAGGTCGTAGGCTTTGGCTGTGGAAATAGGAAATCACATTCTACATGATATCTGGAACAGATGATTGATGAACAAAAATAAAAATAAAATCATCAGGAAATCTACAGCGCTTTCTGTATTTCTAATAATAATGACAATGTGTTTTATGACAACTATGGTAGGTAGTTGGTGTAACTTTGAATAATTGTAGAAAAAACCCAACCCATTACTGTTTATAGTAGGCCTATGTTAACACGTTTGTAAAGTTTCTGATATTTATATATATACGAGATAAAGCATAGGCTAGTCACCCTAGGCCTAATCTATATAAATAAGTGGCAAACTTTTGAACTTAAAGCCAGATCTTCTCTGTTAATACTGCATCAAAATGGATTCGGTTTTCACCATCAATATGATCGTAATATTAACACTACAGCGATACTAAATGACTTGAGCTGGACACCATTGGTGGAGATGAGAGCCAGAAATAAAATAATTTTTATCCAGAAAGCCAGATATGGAGATGTAGAGATCCCAACAGAAGATTTAAAATGTAATCA
>JAUELK010220103.1:0-10245 GCA_031471215.1 Gastropteron pacificum | reverse complement strand
GGGGGTTCTTTGATACCTTAGAGTATCAGTGTATAGACAAGTTCATAGTAGGACATTTATGTATTTAAAAAGGGGAGCATGAAGTGTAACATAGTGTAAAGTGAAATGTATCACTTGAATTCATTTCATACAACAATCATGGGGAAAAGTCATTTTACAAAATCTCTTAACAACATCACTTTCTCATAACATTCTGCAAGCAATGTTCACAAAATCACTTCCATAAGTATACAGTGAGATTTAGGAACATAAGCACAACAAGCATGGTGTATGTTACTTTGCTAATCTTAAAACAATTTCGTATTTGGTGATCATTCTTCATGCATTATTCACAAAATAATTTCCATACTCTTATAGTAAGATCAAAGAACGCAAAAAAGCTCTCAGCTATCAAACATAATACAACAATTCTCTGTGTGATATCAAGAAGGTACAAAATGAAAATATGCACAAATCAAAATGCTCCATGATAGTAATAAATTATAAATACAATGATGATGACTGACATTGCACTTACAACCATATCTGTAGAGTAATAACTGATACTGAGCAGATCAATAGATACAAACAATATTGCACTTGATCACAAACTGATGAGAAGTTAAAACTCACTCTCAAAGCTCAACATGCTTCTTTGGAAGCCTTGTTGTAGTAGTGCTGCCGATCCAATTTTCTGATATCAACATCGCCTTTGTCATGTATTTTCACATATTTGAAAGAAAAAAGGCCTAGTACAATGTGTCAAAATGTTGTGTTTTGAGTTTGCGTTTTACACCCCTAGCATCACTTGATAAATTATGTAAGGGGTGGGACCTACGTTTTAAAGTCCATCTCTGATAAGACTGGCGTGGACAGACATACAAAATGCCCACAAGACCCATGTCCAGAATGCCCACTAGAGGGATTCGAACCTGGGTTGCCCGCTTGGAGACCAAAGAGTTAACCGTCCGGCTATTCCATTCACACGACCCCTCAAAACCCTGTGACAAGAATCAGATTGTATGCTTTCATACCAAAACCACCTAACTGACTGGTAAGATGCAAATCACATATGGTGTGGTGACTAGTAAGAGACAAACAAAAGATTGAATCAACATGACATTTCATACACGTACCTCATTCAACGAAAAGAGGACTCAAGAACTCATAAGGATCATCAATAGTTGTTGAAAAAAGACGATTCAAAAGTATAAAAATGTGAACATTTCAAATGATTACCAGCATTTGACCGCATATCATCTTAAGAGGAATGGAGGAAATGACATAATGAAAACTAAAAAAATTTACGTCTAAACTTCTCAAATTGAGAACAATGGCGCCTGAAAAAATAAAAACCAATGAAGTACATAGATAAACAATCTTTCAAAGCATTTTCACTTTTGTCTACAAACTTGAGGACAAGATTCCACTGCACAGCGAATAGTGTTTTTATTAAACAATCATCTTGTAGTACATGTAGTTATTTTGTCTGTTTGCCAATCAACTTGTAGCACATAGTTAACTTTCAACTTGAAGCAATGTCTTGATGAGGAAATATAATAAGCAAAATACAAAATGATTAACCAATAAATGGTCCTATTCCACGAAACCATGCAATGTCTTTTAAGTAGGTAGGCTTGGCAAATATTTATTTTCAAACAAGAATGTCTTCCTCAAGTGAATAAAATTAAGTTAATAAACAAAAAAATGAAACATTCTGTCACTAAACAAAAGTTGAACCAAATTTCTTCTCAGTAACATTAAAACATGAAGTGAAGAAGCCAGATACAGCCTTCAAATACATGCTACAAAATTCGTACTTGGAACAAACAAGTGTTCTTCTTAAGTGTTCCAGTCAATAGAGATACCGTACTAAAACAAGCTGACACTTTCTGAAGGACTCAGGGTTGCATACAGCCTTTGACAATTATCCAAATCAGTTATACATATATTAAAACATTATGCATTATTCAGAAGTGTATTCGTCACTTTAAAAATCTAACAAGATAACATACAAACCATATTCATCATAATTTGCGTTTAATGCTTACCGCTTTTTACATTAACTTTCAAACTTGCATCATCAATTTCTTATCTACTAAAACCAGACCTAGTATTTAAATCATGATGTTATAGATACTATTGCCACTATTGTTGTCACATACTAAAACAAGTTTCAATAAAGGGAAGTTATATCGAAATACACATTAAAGTGAAGGTAAAAAAAAACAATTTTCAACTGACAAAAAAATGTTTGATGGTAATACATAGTCTTCTTGGTTGGTTTCATCTTTGATCTTTACAGCCGTATTTGTAAAAGAGACACGAAGCTGAACTGTGATATTATATTCTTAACTTTTGAGACTTATTCTAGATGATATCATATCAATATTAGTATGTATTAGTGACTGCTAAGAGAAAGCAGAAGTACTCAATATGATTATTTCAATGATGAGTACACTTTCTGCTTAAATCCCAAGTGCTGCAGAGAAGAAGGGAAAACAAAGTTCAAATTTCTTCACATGTCATTCAAATAGAAAACATTAATCTGGATTGCCTTTGATACCTATAAATATTACATATAAATATAAATATTATAATGGGCATTGCAGCTCAGGCAGAAGAACAATAAATTAGTTATAATTCTGTGAATAAATTAAACCAGTAAAAACTGAAAACAAACGGCACGAGTAAGAAGAGGCAGGCTACAGTCACAACAAGAACTATTCAAGGAGTGGTCAAACTTCATAGAAACCCAGCATCATAGTTACATAATATATGGTTACTATAGAATCATTACGGTAGTCCATGGGAGCACTGCCATACATGACATTCACAAACTTATACAGATCACTTACACTGAGATCTTCAAGATCAATCAAACTGATAGTTCTCTTTTTCACTTTCGTTGAATATAACTTAACAGTAAAAGTTGAAGAACTAAGTTTAGTTTTACATCCCTAGCGACAATTTTTTAGATCACATAAAAGGTGGGACCTACATTTTCATGTCCGTCTCCGATAGGACGGGGTGGACAGCCATGAAAAATGTCAGAATGCCTTCATCAGGATTCAAACCTGGGTCACCCGCTTGGAGACCAAACTCATTTACCCAATGCGTTAACCATTCGGCCGTTGAAGAATAAGAATCCTTAGAGCTCTCATTTGCCAGGACTGTTAAAGTTAATGACAGATGTAATACAAAATCACTTCACTAAGACACGGCATGCTCTTCACACTTTAGGCATAAAGTTGTGAAAATCTCTTTCACCTATTGTTCTGAGAACTGAAAATGTCTACTTGAGCTATTTGATTATTACTATTAAATGACCCCCCGTTAATTTTGTAATCACAAGTGAAAGTGTGCGGTACACCTTTCAATGTTTCTATATGTCGACAAATGACCCGCTAATTTGTGTTTAGGCCTAGACGTTGATCTTGAGTGTGTGTTAATTCAAATATCGGTACAAGTGAGAGCGTGATATTTCATGAAAAATCCTAGTAAAAGCCGCACCAGTGTATAAGGCGGAGGTCCCCTGCTGATGGACAAAAGGGTGGGGCTTATTATACTTATAGTCCGGAAATAATGGTACAATAATCCATCAAAGATCAAGGCGGTCAGCCAGAAATCGAAGCCCATTGAAGCATCACAACATAATGAACTCCTCGGACTCATGGGTGTCTGTCCGCTTGCGCTGGCCTTTCTCGTCTATGACGTAGTGCGTGACCCTGACCCGCCCCTGCTCCATGTGCCCTCCCGAAGCGTTGAAGGACTGGTGCGCCTCCACGTGACTGCCCTTGTTGAATGTGAACATGGGATAGTTGCACCGAGCCTGGTGAGGGGACGTCACCTGGGGAAAATGATGATAAATAGATAGTAAATAATACATAGCATTCCCCGCTCTCTAACTATATTATAATAGCCGGTTTATATAGCACTTTTTTCACTCGAGCTCAAAACGCTTTACAGCATATAATATTATTACCCCGACAGACCTGATACATTCCAGGGCCTTCTCAATTTCAACCTCCTGGGAGGCATTCTGGTAGTGCTGCCTGGTCAGCACCTATGGCAACATACTTACAAGACCTTTCACTGTCTATTGTCAGGTATCTATTTTAACACACCTAGGTAAGGTGAGAAAGTCGTGACAAAGTAGTTTTTCCTTTTTCCAAGAGTACACCTGGTGTTGGATAAGACAAAACTCTCAAACCCAAATCATGTAGGCAAGCCCGGGCTTCAAACCTTTGACTCAATAAGGATTGCATACATCAGGGAAAAAAGAAAAAAAAGACCATTCCTATTTCAAGGATTTTCATGCAATCATGAAAAGATCAGACTGTTTAGCCACTACAGACACTTCTTCCAAAGGGACTGACATGGTGAAACAGGCTACAAGCCCATCGTCTCACTAGATGCAGGGATGCCTACTATAATACTTACTTCTTTTCTCTCTGTAGAATACTACAAAGGTGTAGGCCTATACTGAAATTGAAATAAGAATCAACCCAAGCAAATCATATTGCCACATTTACAAATAAAACTGAAAATGGAATCCTTAGTGTCGCATTGGTATATAATTGAGGGCAAAAAAAGAAAACCTTTTGTGCTAAACTTGAGAATAGATGTGTGAGAAGTAATGCTTCGTTGTTAACTACTGTAAACCAACCTCTTTCACTTCCTCTAAAAATCTTTGGAAATCAGCAGCATCCTTGATGTAGAAGCCGACAGTGCAGCTCGGATCCATTTTTGTCACAGCCAGTTTCCGTGGGGACATGCAGTGGTATGTCTGATGGATACAATATCATTATGTACATTTGTATTACTTTGAGTTTGACACCCCTAACAAGACTTTTAAAAAAATCATATTAGAGGTGGGACCTACGATTTAATGTCCGTCTCCATTAGGAAGGGGGTGGACAGCCATGAAAACTGCCCATGCCACCCATGCTCAAATTACCCTCATCTGGAGGCCAAACCTAACGTGCTGTTAACCATTCTGCCATACACAGCCCATGCTGTATAATTGTGACCAAGATTTTCTCAATACAAAAGAATGAAAAATAGGCCTGATCTGGCTGCTGCTGTGCGAAATACAAATCAAACATTATCAATTGGTACAGTATACTGCTCTTGTGGCAAATGCATGTTCGCTACCCAAAAAGAGGAGTACATGATTAGGAAGGCAAATTTTCCCTAAGAATGGACCCAAAAAAAGATAGAGAAAGTGTGTTTTATGCATCATAAAACAAAACAATAAAATGAAATCTTGTAGTCTATTTCCGATTAAAACAATATATGACTAATTCATAAACATGTATTTTTTTTCATACAATGTTCCATCTTCTTCCAAACAAGTTAAATTCCATACATACCTCAATGGCAAAATCTTTGAGATTTGTGTCGACAGCATCACGACAGTAGTGTGGGTCTAGGTAGATCAATTTCTCCTCTGAAATGATATAGAGTAAAACAAATTTAGTATAAAAACACATGACTTGTGACGACATGGCAACAATTGTGTGACTACATTTCACAGTGATAGATTTTGTTAATGATTAAACAAATACAATGCCATGTATTTCTGGAAAAAAATCCACATCATGGACATAGAATTGCAAATCTCTTTAAATTGCTTTGTGTCCACAAAAATCTGTGCTTTTTGAAATTATGTTTTAATCCCTTTTCCAACAAGGAATCTAGAGGCATAAGTCAAGCCACATTTCAATCATTTTTTGTAGAAGGTTTGTCTGCAATTCAGTAGACGGTTAAAAAATCAGATTCAATTGGCAACTCTGCGGACCAAATTCACAACTACCAATCTTCTTCTAATACAGCGGCCGTTGAGATCTTGCTCTCCAGCCCAATGCCATGAATTAATAAATTAGTATTTTGATTTAGAAGTATTCCTCAGCTGGTCTGTAGTTGTAAAGTATTTACATCTTTTATTAAAAAAAAGAGGCATCATAGGTTTATAGGGGGTTTTGGAGGCTTTCACTCATCCATGAGGGAAAACCATACAAGGGGTTGGGTTTGTACTGGATTGTCACCAGGTACCCGCCACAAAGAACCAGGGTGCAATGTTCTTTGTTGGTCTCTCTCAACCTCCAAGGAGATTAGATGAAAAAAGAGGCTAAAGAAAATTGTCCCTTTCACTTTCATCAATGGTCTCCCACTGATCTGGGGGGGAGTGCGGGTGTCACGGTCGGTGCGCCAAGACAATGTTCACATGTCTACTAACCTTGCCATCCGAGGAAGTACAGAGAATGCTTGGGCTTGCCACCGATGATGCCCATGCAGTTGGATTGAGACAACAACTTCTTCACGCAGGGGGTGTAGATCTCATTGAGAACCTCTCCACCAAGCCGCATGGGGATCAGGATGATAAGGGAGCGAAGCCAGGGACCCTGACGGAAGCAATGAAAATGGTAAAGATCTATGTTTGTTGCTGTTGTTGTTGCGATCAGGCACAAGCTATGAGTTATTCACTCTTCAAGTGGTCTAATAGACCTACAGAGCCACGGCAGTCTAGCTCTGCATCCTGGGACTGGAGAGCCTTCAAATTGGCCCATTGTTCATACAATTGTACAATGCAGTCATAAGTCATAAGTCTATCTATGTTTGTTATACATAACACAAGACGATTTTCTAGAACAAGTTTGACTGTAGATAACACTGTAATATTATAAAAATAAAACATTTTCAACAACTGTTGCATCGTGAGTAGGCCACATGACAATCAATAGAGCTCTTTAAAAGCATTTGTTGATGTTGTATATCCATACATAACATTAAACAAAACTGTAATTACCCACTTGATCACTGTGATATATATTATATCACTACTGAAATTCATACACAATGAACTGCTTTCATATTGACTAGTTCAGTGGGAGGGCTAAAAGAACAACAAAAACCATACAGTCCCAAGAAGGAGGTGTCAAACAAACAAAAAACCCTCTTCTTTCCCCAAACTTGTTTGAAATCGTAAGACCTAAGTGACAAATAACATGGGAGCCGAACGGTTAACACGTTGGGTTAACGTGTTTGGTCTACAAGCGAGCGACCCGAGTTTGAATCCTGATGAGGGCATTCTGAACATGGATCAAGTGGGCAGTTTACATATCTCCCCACCCCCATCCTATCGGAGCCGGACGTTAAAACGCAGGTCCAACATCTGATATGATCTAAAAAGTGTTGCTAGGGGTGTCAAACTTAAACTAATAAAACAAAATTTAAAAATAAGAACTCACTGTGTAGGCTGAACCACTGCCAGAGGCTCGTCTGTGAGTGTCCGCATCAAACGACCCACTGCTTACACTCTCAGACTTCTGTCTGCACATGCACAGGTTCAACACATCCTCTATGTACACTGCGGAACAGAATATACATGTATAAATATATAGAGGATTTTAATACATGATACTGTCTGCGCATCACATGCACAAGTTCATGGAATCTTCTATGTACACTGCGGAACAGAATATACATGTATATAGAGAGGATTTTAATACACATGATACTGCTGTCTGCGCATCAGATGCACAAGTTCAACGCATCCTCTATGGATGTACGCTGTGGAACCCGATATATAGAGAGGATTTGAGTACATACTGTCTGCGATCTGATGTGATCTTGATCCACTCTCGCCATTGGTCAGCCCTGTATAGTGTATTGCACTACCTAAAACCTATAATCAGTGAAAAAGGAGTTTCTACCTAAAAAGAACCTTTAAAATCGACATTAAATATGCTATTACCCATTATGCACCCCCCACCAATTGTACATGTACAGATGTTTTTTCTTCCTAAATTCAAACGATGATCAACACAAGAAAAATAGTAAAATCCAGTTAAAATTATGACAAGACGAAGACCTGGTTGATCAACATATAATTTAATACATAATTTCAACGACAGTGACTTGACTATCATATCAGTAGAAAGAGAAACGCAAACAGACTGTTGAGTGAACGACGAGAGAATGCCCCTAACCTTATGAGAGCAATACTATAGTTCCTATTTCTACTCATCATTTTGTTCCATAATGGCAATGGACAAGATCTTTAATTAACTCACCAGTGCAGTCCTGAGCCACATAGAGACAAGTCTGGCTCAGAATTGGAATTGTGTGACTGGCCTTGAGAAAGGCATCCCTGAAAGAAGAAAAATAGACAATAAAGGGTGATATTTGATATTATATATATATTATAAATATCTATGACCAGGATTCATTTAATTGTGTTTAATCTTTACACAAAAGTTTACTAACAAATTCAGAACAAAGTGCTGTCTCGGTTTATCATAAATCACAGCTCAGAAAATGATCAGTTTCATTTTTTTCTATTTTCAAGTTTTCATTACTTTTCTCAGTATCAAAATTCAAATAGATTGAATAGCTTTTAAATATACAGTGGCGGACTGGAGTAGTATTATTTAGTGATGATAATGGGAAATTGTCAAAAAAAGAGGAAAACCAAATCACTGCGCGGTGAGCACGGTTCATGATGTAATCAACCCCCATTTTCTCTACGCCCGAGCCGTGACTACACTATCACCTAAATTTTGCGATTGCGGACTGTGAAAGCGAAAGTAGAAAGATACACTTGACACTTGGTTGGTTGTTGCGATTATCATCGAAGTCTTGGGTATCGATCTTAGACTTGTCTACTTTCTTTCTCTATTAATATCCGCGATACTCGCACATCAAGTGGGCAATGGGCAACGAGCACAGATTACAGGATGCTGCTTCATGGATTCATCTTTCAAATTATTCATCCTTCCGCAAACAAATTATTTTTTGCCTCTTTCGGATGGTCGATCGGCGTTTGGCGAGAAAAGAGGAAATAAGGTAGAGAAAAAGAGGAAAACAACTGGCTGACGGGGAAAAAATTGAATCATCATTGATTATTACATAACAAAGACATGACTCTAGCACAGTATCAGGCAGAGTGTCGTACCTGAATATGTAAGCCACAGAGGAAGGACCATACCACTCCCCAGGGTCTTTGTTGTACTTGCGCCCAAAATGGGCCATGTGGTGCAGGCAGAATGGGCTCTTGTCAGATGGCGAGTCAATGGGATCCGAGAACCAGCGGAGGATCTCACGATAAAAAGTCATCTGAGTCTCTGTCTGCATGTGGTACAGCCGCCAATCTGTTGGGAGAGAATTTTCATTACACATCATGTAGCAGTTTATAGTATGAACCATTCAACTCGGCATTGATCATATATCTCATCTTAAACTAGATTATCATCATCTTTGGGGCAGCCTCTGTGATCAATTAAAAAAGGAAATACATATATATGTAAATTCAAAGAGAAGGACCATAGAAAAAGACATAAATACATCACAAACAGTTGGATAAAAACATTAGCCAATATATGATGCCAATATGTGCAAGATAGGAAAAATTTGATTTAAAAAAAAAAAATCACTTTGTTATCATCATCATAATCATAGAGAAGAAATGTGACATTTCACTTACCCCTGCCCAAGAAGTGAGTAAGTAAACACTGGGCTATCAGCATCTGACCACTCCGGAGCATGCATCCCCATCCACAGTCTGTGCTGTACTTAGTGCCTGGGATGGGGTAGAAGTTGCTCCGGTAAGTTAACCAGATGCGACTTGCAAAGTCTTGAAGGAACTCATTTTCAGCTTCATCAAGCGGATCTATGGGAATAACACAGTGATTACATAAAGATATAGAGAAATCAATTGATCCAACACACATTATATCATTCAAAGCTAAATTACAAATTAGAAATAGAAACATTCACTTTCACCATCTTTCAATTTAATAAACAAAAAATGTCATACCATCTTTTCTCCGATGATAGATTCTTCCAAGCATGTACAACGGTGAGTCATATTTCATGGATGATTTTGACTTAAATGTCCAGCCTGCAATGAAAACAAAAGCAACACAAAAGTTTTTCAGGATACAGAAATGAAGATGAACAATTTCATAAAATCCATGTTTTGATTATGACATGTGAAAAGTTTTTCAAAAGTGATTGATTATATATAGAGAGAGATCAAGATTCAGAGATATCTTTTAATCTAAGATGAAAAATCACAACGTTTAATAGATCATAATTTTATTTAAAAACTCAAGTTACATTCTGATGTTATATATATGTTAATTTGTATGCATGACAAAAAATTGGAATTAAAAGATCAAAACTAGGGTAGGGTGTTCGTATTTCGGCAGGTCTGACCAGTTTAATCCAAGATGCTCAACTTACGCGTTTTGTCACTGGTTC
>JAUELK010220092.1:0-10247 GCA_031471215.1 Gastropteron pacificum | reverse complement strand
TGTGTGTGTGTTAGAGAGAGAGAGAGAGAGATAGATAGAGAGAGAGGAGAAAGAGAGAGAGAGAGAGAGAGAGAGAGAGAGAGAGAGAGAGAGAGAGAGTGTGGGGGGAAGGAGGAGAGAGAGAGATAGATAGATATATATATATATAGAGAGAGAGTGGGAGGGGAGAGTTTTAAAAGCGTTTCTTCTTTTTCTCACAAAATGGCACGTTGCTAGGGTTTGCTTCACTTTGACTATTTAAAAATTACATTTAGATCTAGATCTAGAAGTTGATGTTTCGTACAAAATAAAGTATCAACTTAAAAAAACACATATTTTTTAGAGAAAAACCGACACCGTGTACATAATTAATTCAATTACAGTGTTTAACATAATTTCGCTTCTTTCTATGTCTTCTTCGTCTTTGCTTTCGTTCTTTCACACATCACCATTTTATTATATTTCCTATTAGCCGAACAACAGCGGGCTTCGCGAAAAGCCGTTGGCAGTGTTAACAGAAACGACACCGATAAGGCGGAAATAGTATTAGTATCAAAGACAGATAACTCTACGATATCAGACTACTTCGTGTCCAGAAATATTCGCATTTTTAAAACAAACTAATTTCTAAAACTGACTTTTTGCCGCACATTTTTTTCGTGCGCATAATCCGTATTATCGTCGAAAATTGAATGGAAACGGCGGACAATGCGTGGAGATTGGCAACCCAGCGAAGTTTTGAAAATTCCCTGACTTTCCATGACTTTGGGCGGGTGTTCCCTGACTTTCCATGCCCAACATTTTTTCCCATTACTTTTCCATGAAAAATCGTATTTCTTCACAGAAAATGGTATTCTCGTAGTCGCCTTGAAAAATCGTACTAAAATACGAGAAATCGTACTGGTTGGCATCTCTGCAAACACACACACACACACACACACACACACATACACGTGATCCAGAAGTAACAAAAAGAATACATGGTATTGTGATGTTTATTAATGAAGGTTTTACTATACAAGTCTTGCATACACAACACATACACAAATGCCCATTCTAGTTTGGGACTGATAACAAAAAAATGATAATAATAATATAATAATCCCTGGGCCAGATAAATTCATCCAAATCCAAAATCAAACATTCCTGTTCTCTCACACGCATCGCCAATCACACATGACACAGAAGGGACAACAGAAATATCATTAACAAGTATCAACAATAACCTACTACCAGTATAAACAGAATCTTTCATTTTATAAACTGCAAGAACTTAAACAAAAACAATTCTGCAATTAAAAATCAACAACAACAACATTATTACAATGGCATTGCTACAGGATAATTTCTGTTTGAAATTGACACTAATCCCTGTTGCAAAAGAAGAAAAAACCCTACCACAAATCAAATTAACATAAATGATTGTATTTAAAAAAGAAAAAATTTAAAAAAAATCATGTCCTGTTTTTCAAGCTACTGTAATATTAAATGTTGTGTTTACCCTGGAACAGACACTATACAACAAGTTTTGTTATACAGACACATAATTAACACGTGTACAAACACGTAATAAAACGTATGTTGACCTTGACGACAAGGTTTCCCTGATTCTGATCCTATGACTGAGGAGACAAAGACTTCAACTTAACACAAAATAATATTTTTTATACACCCAGTTATGAACATTAAGTTGTTGATGACGCAACATTGCCGTCTCACAGAAACCGGAACTGGTCTAAACTAAAGACAAAAAAAATATTTTATACCCAGTTATGAACATTAAGTTGTCGATGACGCAACATTGCCGTCTCACAGAAACTGGAACTGGTCTAAACTAAAGACAAAATAATATCTACGCATATCACAATTTTCCAAAGATGCAAGTTTGCCTTCTCAAGAAAACTTGTCTATTTACGAGTCTAAAATGTGGTCAGCCCTTCCTGTCTCACTTCTTTGAGTGAGAAGTCCTGGACGGCAATCTGAATGAAGATGACGATTACGTTTGATCAAGACCGTCACTCAGGCCAAGACAGCAATATCAGAACTATTTGAAAAAATAAGATTAATAAAACTTAGGCCTACAAGTAGATCTACAGTGTAATTAAATTGAATTGGAAGTAAAAACTTCCTTATAAAAACTGTCTGCTGTAATTTGCGTGAAATGAAATTGGCTGACACTGTTCAAAACTGCAGGAAAAAACTGTTTGGTTGGCCAACTGAAACATTCCTTTGAATTACATAGAAGATTTTGTGAAAGTTTCATAGACCTCGAGAGAATGGCAGGTAATCTTCAAGTCGTTACAACTTATTTCAAAAGATTTGATATGATATGATATGATATCATTTCCGGACGTTTTTAGGCCTTTTGTCCGCTCTTGTAGTCTCTCCCTTTGTTACTCTTCACTTTTAGTAGTGCTCTGGCTTTCAAGAGTGAAAAGCTGATCAGTATGGGATTTGGGGATAATATGTACTAGTGTAGTAGTAGTAGTAGTAGTACAGTACATGTAGTACTAATTATCACCACAACAACCAGGGTCTCCAGAGGCGCGACAAATGCTGCTATATCATGGACAACGATTAGAAACCATACCTATAAAATAAACAGAGAAATAATCAGCAGGCATTCACGTCAATACTGCTGTTGCATAATTAAAAATAACACAAGAGAGAAATCAGATCAGAAACAAGGACGAAACAATATTAAATCTTTTTGAAAACAATCTTCTTATCATAAATCATATGACAAGACAGAAGATATAACATTTTATAATACAAGAAATAAAACCATTTTTGACATATGACATGACAATCGTTTCATCAATCAACAGTAACAGTAACTGCAACAAACAAAAAACAAACAAGTTTTGTACAGTTTGACCAGGCAGCAACAACAGCAACAAATTGTTCACATGCATTGTGTAGTGTTAATAAATTCATCAGATGAGACTAGAGATGGGGGGACGGAGATGATGGCTGTGGGGGGGACGGAGGGGAAACAGAGAAAACAACAGCGAAAAAAATGAAAATATAACAGTAACAGAGAACAATGTAAGTAACATGTCGTATAGTAACAAGGAGAGTCTCTGTTTTACACCCCTATTAGGTCATCTAAGAGGTAGGACCCAAGTATTAATGTCTGTCTCTGATAGGACCGGGATGGATAGCCGTATAAATGCCGCCGCGCAGTCTAAGCACTTAGAGCCGACTGCAGGATAAGCCCAATATAAATAATCTTTATCATTATTACTATTATTATTTGAATAAAGAAGCAAAACATGTAGATCTATAAACTACAGTACTATCATCATTGTCTACTTAGTTTAAGAGCATCTTTTCATCTGATTTCTTCTAGGGCCACCATGAGCCGCTACACCAAAATGTAAAAAAGAAGGATGAAATCACTTAACATTCTTCAATGAAAGGATCAAAGAAAATATGGTAACTCTACAAGTGTATAACTTTACAAGTGATGAGCTATAATAATACAATTCATCAAAGGTAGTTCAAAACATTTTCCGCACGTAACATTTTAAATTTTAGACAGCAGTTTAAGCTGTGACTGGCGAATCAATAATCAATAATCAATTACAATACCCTTGAAGGAGTGTAAAACACGACGTATAGGACGGAGGATGATAGTAGCCATAAAGCAAACAGTAACAACAATAATGCATCAAAGGTTTCGTGCTTGTTGGAGGGACTGCACTGGCTGGATGGTTTAGAGATAAGAGTTAGATACAGACAAGACTAGCCACTACTGGTAGCACTTCATACAGATAGAGTAAGTAGTAAGGTCACAAAACATCTTTGTAAAGCATGGTTAAATTAAATCAACAAGGACGGAGATACCGATTTTTGTAGTAAGATTCATAAATCATGTTTTTGTAAAATTAATGATTAAATCAACAAAAAAACAGAAATGCTGATTTGTTTACATTTTTCTTGAGGAGGGAGCATAGAGGCTAATTAATTCATAGCAGGTGGTTTTATGTTAATTTCCAACTTGATATTGATCTTATCAGCAGTTCCACTCCAAAGAATCTGTTCACAATGCTGCATCGTCTTACTTCTTTAAGGTGGTAAGGGGGGTACACATGTACTAAGAAACAATGCATAGATGTAGATAGATAATTCTTTTAAAGCCGCCCCTAAAATATTCCACAAGGAATCGAGAGGCATTTTAAGTACCCCGAAAGTCAGTACATGAAGTAGTTAGTAACTTGTACGACTGTCTGAGCTGGTTGGGGGGTCCATAAAGAGTGCTGTGGGTTGTTGGTTGAAAAGGTGCATGTAGTAGTAGTAGTAGTAGTAGTAGTAGTAGTAGTAGTAGTAGTAGTAGTAGTAGTAGTAGTAGTAGTAGTAGTAGTTACATGTAGTAGTCAGAGATGCGACCCTTTGATCCACAAGTATTTTAAAAGTACCTACTTATGCTTAGGATGGTGAAAGGAACAGTCTAAAGTATCTAGTCAAGGGAAGTAACTCAGTTAATCTACTGGTCCAACGAGGTGAGCTTTATTTTCACGATTGCCTCCCTTAGTTGGACAATTCCCACCTTTCTTCTATAAACATGCTCCACTTTTTCAACTAAAAAGTTGAAGATCTTAGATCTAAATGTTCATCTTTCTGTGAAAAAGGAAATACATTCATTATGTGTTATTAGCTTTTTTCATTCATTGAACGGAAGATAGATAGCATAAAGGTATATTGTTAATATAATAATGCACACTTTATTTATCGGAAATTCTAGCTGACTACGACAAGCAGTAGATTGTTTTTTTCTTTATACAACTAACAGTGTTTACTCATCAAAAACAACACTACACATACATGTAGTATAGAAAGACAAAAATAAAAAGAACTACATGTATCTATAGTTGAACCAAACAAGAAACAAAAAGACTGTCTACTTGAAATTGAAAATACGAAAAATTGGCTTACTTTACAAGAGAAATAGCGTTGTTACGTTCACAGAAAAGGATTATAATATATGTTTATCATATACGTAACAATGTTGTTGGAAGGTGGAATAGTGCATGAACATAAAAACTACGTCTACCATACGAGAACCGAACCAGCAAGATTTTTTCCGATGCTCGTTAGCAAACGGGACTTTTGCCGGCCGCAGAAATGTATTACGACTCATGATGAATACATTGAAACAACCGTTATTGATGATGACAACATCATAGCATGGAGACATTGTAAGGATGTGGGCGTGATAACATTATTTCACATAACATCGTACTTAGTGGGTTTTGACTTTGGACTGGTCTGGTAAGAAAATGAACCACAGAGTTGATAGTTGACAAAGTACACAGAGAGTTCACTCACGTAGCCAGGCAGCTCCATACCCAGTGCTGAACGTGTGGAATCAACTCTTTCACACACTCACGTTTTTCTTTTTTTATAACTCCTATAGTAGTGAATGATTCACTTAACGAGGCAGCCCCATACCCACATATTTTTAAAGTTAAACAAATGAAATCTGACTGCAAAGAAATGTCACACCAGCTAATTAATTAAGTCTAATTCACACACTGACATTGTTCCTTATGATTCCAAATAGTGTGTGCTTTGAATGGTGTATACTTCATTTGCAGAGGCAGCCCTTACCCACAGTGTTAAACTTGAACTAATGAGACCAACTCAAAAGTGTGTCACAGCATGTGTGTTTCACTCACTTACGATTGTTTTACCTACATAACTTTCTTTAGTGCATAGCCATACAGCCAAAGAGAAGGTAGTTGACCTGATTACAGACAAAGCCTGGGAGTGAATTCTCTGTGTTTTAAGCAAACTGCTAACTCTGTGGTGAGTGAACTATGCCTGGTAAGAACATAAACAGTCACATTCTTCATGTATTAAAAAGAGAGAACTACAATACAACAATAATGGTTTTAAGAAAAAATAAAACAACGCATACAAATTTAAAAAATCACGTAGACCCACCCTTCATGGTATTTGAAACATACAGGTCACATGATAATGATAACGAAATGATCAATGATCGGTTATACTAAATATACCTTTAATGTACTTGGAGAAAAAAAATGTGGAAAAAAAAAAAAGAATGATACTGACATAATGAAACATAATACCCTGAGCAGGCTAAACAGTTTTATTTCTTCCTTGGCATAGAGGTGGACAGACAGAGATGTCAATTGATTCAACATCAGTAATAATTACATAATATTTGCATGATATTGACATAACTAATGTGCTTAAAATAGCAAGATGAATGACACGAAAGTACTCTTTCTTTTTGACCCATGGTGTGTAGTACTAGTAGTAGTGTCTTCTCTATGATAGTATAATGTGTAGTGTGTAGTAATGTGTTGTTACTGGTTTAACTTGTAGTATGCAATTTGTGCTGTACAACAGATTGTTTATCTTCTGTAGTGTAAAGTTCGTGAACCTTACAGTTGAAGTACTACTGTACTGTACAGTGAACATGACCAGTACACACACATACAGGCACACTACACACTAACCAGTGTGTTACAGTTTGTTTATCTTCTGTGTGTAAAGTTCCTGTACTACTGTAGTAAAGTTAACACACCCAGCACACACACTACACACTACTACACACCTATGGGTCCTAGCACAGCTATGTCTTCCTGGTCAAGAACCCAGCTTTTTGGCACCAGCATATTTTCAACATGGAGGGCATCGAGCTCCTCAGTCCTCACAAGAACAAACACGATGGCAGTTCAAAGACAAATTGTTATATAATATATGACATTATAATAACATGAACCTCAAAAACACTGCCCTAAATTGTTGTAACACACCCAGCAGGTCTGCGAAGGTGATGATTGCTTCTTTCAAGTTTCCAATATACATGTCACAAGTGTTAAAACTAATGTACAATGAAATCAAACCCTAAAATTATAGTCTGGCTCTTTTCAATGGTGAATGTTAAGAGTCAATTTATAACGAAATCAAAAACCTACAATAAAAGTGAAATGCCCTTTTGTGGGGTGAATGTTGGAGCCAATTTGAAATTAAATTGTGGCCCTTTTATGGGGTGAATGTTAGAGTCAATTTACAGTGAAACAAAAGCCAAACATTTCATATAATTTGGCCGTAACTTGATGACCTTTCATCTCTATGTATGTGGTAATGAATGTAACGTGAAAAGAATAGAGCCATTTCAACAATAAGTCTATAAGTAATTAGTCAAAATAGCTTTATTATATCTCATTCTTAGTCTTATTTTTTAAAGCAGGGAGCTTACCACTACCTATCACTTTGAACTATAGAAAAACTATATCGAAATACCAGCACAGTAGTAAATCCTGAATCCTGAAGAACAATTTTTTTCCGATAACCACAGTTCAGGTGTTGGAAATCCACCAACGCAACAGGTTGAAGTTTCCGCTTGAAGACGAGTTGTGGCCATACAATAATGAATGTATCCGTAGCCTCTGAACAAACCACCATAGCAATGCATAGCCTCCTGAAAACTTGAAGATCAGATCCAAGAAATCGTGAAATAGGGGAAAACACTTTTCTCTCCTGCTACCTTCATTCCCTTCAGAGAGCGTCCTATTCTCTCTGAACGTTCTATTCTCTCTGAACGTTCTATTCTCTCTGAACAGGAAAGCAAGGGCTTTATGATTGCTGTATTAAATAAAAGATGTTTGAAAATCTTCTTCTTCTTGCATCATCGTTTTCGAGGTTTGATTTGAAATGTTTGAAAATAAAACCAACCATAAACCCTAGAAAGAAAACCTACTATTGCTGACCATTGTTTGAAAAAAACATCAAAAAATATTTCCATCTTATCTTGCATAGGTTGACTTCAACTTCATGACAAAATAATAATAATAATAATAATAATAATATTATATATTTATAATCTCTACAACGACACATGTACAGCCATGGACTATGTACATTGATTACTGGTTCAAATAACAATTTTGGGCAGAACAAGACGGTAAAAAAACAAAACCACCAAATAGTTTTAACAAGAAAAAAGGCCCCAAAACAAATAATCTTTTTGTTGTTGTTGCGTTGTGATATCAAGGAGCACAATCCTTTAAACAATAGTAGAAGGGCGGGCTGGGTAGACCTTCAGTAACAAGTTTACACCTGGAATCCGTTTTACCATAAGAATAAAAATGCGCTAACACACTTTACTTACAGAAGTTCCGTACACTGATTTCTGATTACAAACAATTCAACATTACATCATGATGCATGAAGTACTCGTATTTGTTAATGTTCTTATATTATATTGTCTCACTTCGCGCCGAGGGAAAACTGACGATTTGTGATCTTTAAAATTCACCAATTCACTTTCAGGCATTATGAAGCAACTATGATACAAACTATCATTTTTTTTAAAGCGAGAAAAAAAAGAGTAAAAAACGACAAAGCTACCCAGCAGAATGATCAACAGCTATTCCTTGGTGCAAAGAGGTCACATCCTTTGGAGGAGAAAAACATTTGTGTTTTGGGGGGTGGGGTGTGTGGGGAGGGGGAGAGCGTTCAAGCCCCAGGAAAAAGTCCTTCATGTCCTTGTCATGATTTAGTGGGGCTTCGTCTCGACACTTCGAGAGAAGCTTTCGTCCCAAATCCTCAATCCATCGAGAGGGAATTCTGAGACACACACACACTACTACACAGTCTTTGTGGAGAAGGAAAAAAGTGGAGCCTGAGGCTATGCATAGTTGCTATGGTGGCTCCCTAGAGAGGCCAGGTCAGCCTGGACTTCGGGGTCCTTGTGGAGTTCGTCAATTTCTTCGGGCTGCACCCGCCTGCGGTCCGACCGCAACGAGTGGCCTGAGCGGTTGGACTTGTTGCTCTTGGTGGACTTTGTGGATTTGGCCGATTTGGTGGAGTTTGCGCGCTGCGACTGTCTGCGGAGGAGGTTCTGCGAGATGTTTCTGTGCAGGTTCTTGGAGGACGCCACGTTGGATGCCTGCATGATCCAGGGGTGCTTGCAGGCCTGGCTGGCCGTCAGCCGGTCGCAGGGGTCCAGGACCAGGGTCTTGTCGATGAAGTCTTTGGCTTGGGCAGACACGTCTTTCCAGTGCTGGGGACGCACAGAGAGAGAGAGAGGGAAAAGGTTTTAGTGATCTCGTAGAGTGTGATAATATTGATGTAAAAATGTTGATACAAATGTAGGCTTATAGTTAGGGGAGGGGGTTGTTCTTCTCACTAAAATGTGTAAAGTGCTTCGAGCTTGCTGTAGAGTGGGGGAAAGCGCTATATAAATGCTATCTATTGTATAATTATTATTACATTATTATTATTTTTATAATTATTCTGTCCAGAACTTGAGTGTGAGTGTGTATGTAGGGGCATTATCTTTCCCTAACACAGGCCGAAAGTGAAAAAGACCCACCCCCCTGCATACATACAAACAAACAACAACAACAACAACAAACCCAAGCAATAACAACAGCCAAGATAAACCAACACCCCCAAACCCCTAAAAAACAAAAAAACACCTCATACTCATACCACCACCCCTCAAAAACAAACACAAACAAAAACAACACATAATATACACAAAACAACAACAACATACATGTACTATGTACATTAAAAATAGAAAAGGCTGCTTCTACTTGCAGAGCGATAGAAAGATAAAGAGAGGCTGGGAAACTAAAAGAGGAAAGAGAAGACAAAAAAAAACAAAGAATAACAAAAAAATAAAAATAAGGTGGACTATAGAGTATAGAGAGTGACGACCAGAAAAGAAAAGTGTGTGAGTGAGTGTGTGTGTGTAAGTATGTGTGTGTGTGTGTGTTTGGGGGTGGGGGTTGATTCAGGCAAAAAAGAAACAGAGACTACTATAGTGAGCAAAAGAAGGAGGGTGCGAGCTAGAATAAGAAGGGGAAAAAAAACACCCACTCTCCGTGGAGTACACAATAAACACCAGAAGGGGGCTGGCTCGCCTGGAAACCGGAAGTGCCTGCTGAGTCCTGTGTGTACAACCCAATGAGATATATCTATTTACGACTAGAGAGCCGGGTTCTCGCTCTGAAGTGAAGCCACTCGATAAGCAGTTGGGCCCGTCACTGTATCTACGGCAAACTTGCTATAGGCTACTAACTGATTAGTTTTTTTTGCAGTAGCCTAGAATATCGGGCTTTTCTTCTTATCGGTTTGGGCTGACGCGGAGTACGAGAGACATTTTAAGACTAGAATAATAGCCCCTATATATAGCGCTTTTCTTCCGGAGAGCTCAAAGCACTTTACAGCATATTATTACCCCGACAGACCTGTTTCATTCCAAAGCCATCTCAACCTCC
>JAUELK010220081.1:0-10249 GCA_031471215.1 Gastropteron pacificum | reverse complement strand
TGACTGTCTCTTTTTCTCATTAACTCTGTGTGTCTCTCTCTCTCTCTCTCTCTCTCTCTCTCTCTCTCTTCTATCTCTCTCTCTCTCTCTCTCTCTTTTATTCTCTCCCCCCACGCCCTTGATTGGGTTGTAAACCCCAAGTCAAACTACTTCATTCAATTTCCCTACCCCACCTACGCTCTAACTCTAACTTTGGCACATAATAGTGCATAGCATACAAGGTACAAAATACATAGATATTTTCAATTTATCTTCTGATTCTTGTACAAACTAAAAAATCTCTGAGCTCTACAATAATTCTAGCAACATTTAGGAGTGTGAACTTTCAACCTTATACATTGCCTATATAACACCAATATCTATGTAATTCAACCTTATACATTGCCTACTATTATAAAACCAAAATCTATGTAATTCAACCGTATACATTGCCTACTATAATAAAACCAATATCTATGTAATTCAACCGTATACATTGCCTACTATAATAAAACCAATATCTATGTAATTCAACCGTATACAGTGCCTATATAAAACCAATATCTATGTAATTCAACGTATACAGTGCCTATATAAAACCAATATCTATGTAATTCAACCGTATACAGTGCCTATATAAAAACAATATCTATGTACTGTACTGTGGTCCTTCCTGTGTCCCCCAGAACTCGTTCCTGTCCAGCCTCCACCGACAGCTGAGACGAGGTGACCGGTCCTCCTCCCTGACCCCTCCACAGACTGGTGAGTGGTCAGCTTCTTCAGAAAAGAACAATAATAATAATAATAATAAAATAATAATAAAGATCACTTATATAGCGCTCATCCCTCAGTCGGCTCTGATCGCTTTAAAATGACACTGTCCGTCACTCATTCACACAACATCAATCAATGCAGAACACAATAAAAGTACAGTAGATAATTACGGAATACGGAATCTATATTATAAGGGGGCGTGGCACTTTTTTACGATAGAATGTTCTCAGAATTGGCTGAAAGTGAAAATAGGATAAAATAACCCACGTACACAGTGAGCTGTCAGCTGTGTTGCTTTACTTTGAGAATCCTGCCAATTGAATTTACGTTATATATTTACCTCCCTAATAAGTTCCACTTTCTGCCAACGAATGTTGTAAATGAGAGTGGAACGATAGTGGGAGGGGGGTTCTAGAAATAGAAAGCAAACAGATGTTGTCCACTCCTGTTTGTAAGAACGGGGAAGCCCTGCTAGTATAATAATAATGGTAACCATAAACATGGATGATAATTGAATATTAACAGTAAAATTAAAATAATCATCGTTTTATTATAATTATCATAATGTAGCTTATGGACGACCCTGTAACGGTAAACAGCTTTTTAACCTGAATATAAATTAGTAATAATAATATGAAGATAATAATACTAATGATGATACTAATACTGATATGAGTTATTCACTAGTTAGGCATTAGGTACGAGTCATTCACTCTTCAAGTGGTCTGACTGATAGACCTACAGACACTTGGTATGAGTACTTCACTCATCAAGTAATCTGATAGACCCACAGGCACTAGGTATGAGTTATTCACTCTTCAAGTTTCAAGTGGTCTGATAGACGTACAGACACTAGGTAGGAGTTATTCACTCTTCAAGTAGTCTAATAGCTGTGGCAGCCTAGACTGGAGGACCCCTCGTTCGTGCAAGTGTGCAATGCAATCACAAGACCCCCTCTGGACCAGATAGGTTGATGTGTGGGTAGGGGTGTGTAACAACACTCAATACTCAAACTGACTCACTGAAAGCCTGAATAATTCACTCAATGGACTTTCACACACACAAAAAAAGGACCCCCTAAAACCGCCCCTCAAAGTGACCCCCCCTCACACATTTTGTTGTTGTTATTTCCTGTCCAGGTTCCAGCACCCCCCAGACTGGAGGCCCCCCCCAACTGCACCGCTCTGTGTCCATGACGTCTTTCTCTGGCGCACAGGACCCCGCCTTCCTCAGACTGGTGCAGGCCTTTGTACACAGAGTCCTTAGGTAGAGATGTCACACTCTGGTACTGGAGTTTTAGGGTAGAGGCTTTACATATAGTGGGAGTTTTGGGGTAGAGGCTTTACATATAGTGGGAGTTTTGGGGTAGAGGCTTTACATATAGTGGGAGTTTTTGTAGAGGCTTTACATATCGTGGGAGTTTTGGGGCATAGGCTTTACATATAGTGGGAGTTTTTGTAGAGGCTCTACTTATAGTGGGAGTTTTTGTAGAGGCTCTATTTATAGTGGGAGTTTTAGGGCAGAGGCTCTACTTATTGTGGGAGTTTTAGGGCAGAGGCTTTACATGTAGTGGGAGTTTTAGGGTATAAACTATACATGTAGTGAACGTTTTGGGGTTCTTAATGTGTGGATGGTTAGGATAGGGCTAGATGCTTCATGTGTAGTGGGGTTTTAGGGTAGGGGCTCTAGACTATGTGTCTACATTTTAGGGTAGGGGCTCTATATATGTGTCTAAGTTTTAGGGCAGGGGCACTAGACTATTTGTGTCTAAGTTTTAGTGCAGGGACACTATGTTATGTTTCGTAAGTTTTAGGTTAGGGGCTCTGCTCTACCTACGTAGTTTGAATAGTTGGGTAGAGGTTCTATAAAATATTTGGCAGTTTTAGGATGGGAACTCTCAATAGATCTGTTGTGTTGGATTGTAATGGTTGGATGAATTTCTCAGGCAAAGTCTATGAAGGAACATCCTAAATGATAGGTAAACATCGCTAGCTATGTTGTGAAAGTCACCCCAAAGCATCTCACAATTCAATACCCTTGTAAGGCATATTAGCTAGCAACCAGAAAAGAGTAACCAAATCCAAAGCAAAATGTTCTTGATGTCTGAAAAAGAACATGGCTATGTATGTTACATCACTTTCTATATTCTATCATACTGAGGAGATGACCTAAAATGAATGTACAGTTTTTATACAGTATTATGTATGCATGTTTGGTCCTTCAACTTTAATCCTCACCAAACATTGATGATACACTCAGGGGTGAAAGCTGCCAGGCATGTGCCTGAAATCAGGTTTTAAAAACTGGTGGCAACGTATTTCCAGGTATTTTCTGGTTTAGAAGAATGCAGAAAATTAGGAAATTATTAATCCACTTTCCATATATCAGGCATGGCAACTTTTAAAAAATGGAGTTTCAGGTTTTTAGACTCTACTCTGCTTTCACCCCTTGATACACTGTATTACATCATTGCCAATGCCTCTGCTACCACTCACCATCACACACCTGTTTCACAATCAGACCATCCCTGTGTGTTCATGATGTATGTTTGGATATAATAATGAACATGACGAAGGACTAACCCCATATTTAGTGCTGTCAACGCCATCCTTGTATTCATGATGTGTGTATGTATATAATTAAAGAAACGATTGACTTAAAACATAAAGTTGTCAAAAAATCCTCTTTGTGTTCTTGATGTATTATACTAACACACAATTTGGAGATGGAGTTGACGACTAGTACAGTGGTTGACATCATCTTTCCACTTTTCATGTACATTTATATTATAGAATCATGATCAGATTTCGCACATAAAGTTGTCAATATCATCTTTGGATTATTGATGTATGTTCATGTACATACATATGATGATGGATTTCATGAGTAATGCTGATGACCTTTTGACTTTTCATGTATTGTATGATTAGATTTCACACATAAAGTTGACATCATCTTTGGATTCTTGCTGTACACATATAAATTACCCACCATGATTGGATTTCACAAATAAAGTTGTTGAGCTATAGTTATTGGCTTCTTGTTTTATTTCTGTGTTTGCAACTTTCTATACATTATAAGTATAAGACTACTACTATACTATGAATGAATGCTTTATTTCGTATTTATTTCATTCAAAAACATGTTCATATAATGATAACATATCAAAGACTTCCAAAATTGAATGACAATGGCAATTCAGAATCCTAAGTTCATGCATCATGACTTATAGATAAAATGCCTGAGTACTTCACAAAAGAAACCACATTTTATAGACAAGTAAGCTACACACTTTTTGTTCATTACATTGAATAGCAGAGTAATATGACATGTCAATAAACTTTTCCCAAATATTATCCAAACTTTTACAGATAAAGATAAAATGGCATTCATTGTCTACCAAGCCTTGACTACATCGAGTACAAACATTGTTGTTTATCAGTTTCAAACAATGTAAATTATTTCTCAATGTTTCTATTAACATTGAAATTAGCAACATGTTGGGCATTACTTGTCACATTGTTAGTTAGAATACATGATTTTTACAGAAGACAATACACTGATACATAGCTTGCAAGGTACGCAGCATATTGCCCTCAATGTCGTTCTTTTGTAACACTTGCCACAGTAAAGATCGATCCAACAGTCAAAAGCCTAATAATTATAATTAAAAAATCAACATAGAAGACATAAAATCGACCTCCAGGCTTACAAAGATACTTTTGGACAAGGCATTGTAATGTAAAGGCATTATCAATGGTACTATATTTACAGCGGAATACAGCCTGTTCTTCGGGTATGACTTTATATACTGGTCACAATACCTTTTCAACCATTTATTTAGAACATCGGATACACTTTGCCCAAAACATTCAGGAGATTGATCCCTCTATAATAATCGTTGACCTCATCGAGGCTGCCCTTTTTGTGCAAAGGAACAAAATCATGAACGTCGTCCATTCTAAGGGATACTGACCAGTTTGGAAGACGGTGTTGAAAAGAGAAAGCAAATACTAAACAAAGATAGGATGGTCAAACATCGTTTTTCAGTGCTCATACTTACAGCAGGTTTCCTCCCTGTGTGTGTTCAATTTCAATACACATTCAAAGTCCACCTGGTTCCGGCACCTACATACGACATGTACTATACCGAAGCCTAAATCGTTTACAATTACTAGCCTACATGACTGTCACAATAATCGATCTATTTTGTGTTATAGTGATATTGATGGTACCTTGAGCGGCACAACCTGTCCCATTAGAGAGACACAGAGAGCGAGAGAGCTCTTTGGGACTTTAAAAACGCACAACCATCCCTACAAGGGTTTCATTTTCCATATATAAACCAATATGCAAAGCATAGCGGCCTCTTTCGTTTTGAGTGCTTGTAGCAGGTTTCCTCCCTGTGTGTGTTCCATAAACATTCCAAGTCCACCTGGTTCCGGCACCTTGCATCTCTCATACCATCTCCACTACTAGTATGCCTCCAAGGAGGTGGAGAATCCCTGTAATAAACCAGCTCTTTTCGGGGTAATAATGGCTGTTCGACTATGTTGAACCCAAGATTGTAAAAAAAAAAAAATGGTTTTAAATAATAATATGTCTACAACAACACATTACTGACACCACAACGGATGTGTACTACTTACACAGCAAAATGTAGTAAATTGAGAAATGTCAACACAAACAGGTATTGTTAATTTGCTTCTTAATTCATCAAAATCACTGAAAACCTGACAAAATTGTGACAGATTACCACAACGTAATACATGTATGTACAAAAATACTGCAAGTTACAGAGATTTACACAGTTACATTACTTAGTTTTGAATCATGTAACAATACACCATAAACTACTATACAGTCTTGTCAATTTTACTTTTTATTCCATCAAAATCGCTTATTAAATGACAAAGTTATGACTGATTGAAAAATGTCACCCTCTTAAAGTAAAGTGAAAACAGGGGAGACCACCCATGTAATGCGTCGTCAAAATGAAGACAGCACTTGTTATGCCCCTTATTGGTGCCCACCTTTCAATGGTCCGAAAATTGAATAGTTATGGTGTTTAAACAGCTGTAACTTTCTTAATTATTTGTCTATTTCGATGAAATAAAAAGTCAGCTGATGTTTTGCATTCCCTCTCTATGTTGCATGCATTACAAGACAGATATTATCGAATGTGAGAACTCTATGGCGGTCTTAAAGGGATCAGAGTTATGACTTTTACTAAAGACTATTAGTAAAAAAACAATTTTAAAAAAGTTCTCAGAATTACGCCCAAACTGACATAAATCAATGCGCAAGACCCTAAGTAAATGTGAAAAATGTGTTTCCGGTGCACAGAATTCAAAATTGAGTGAGTTATGAAGTCATAATCGAAACCGAGTAATTGAGAATCGAATCAACGGTATTTTTTCGGTAGTTTATCGGACATAATTCTGAAAGTTGATGTCGTAGAAATGTTTTAGAGTCAGATCTCGAATCAGTACGGTGTGACATATCGTTTGCTATATGAATTTCTCAATTTCTGAGATGGTCGATGATTTTCGAAAAAAAAACCGTCGATGATTTATTTGTCCAGCAGTTTTGGGGGGCCTAAAAAACTTTTTTCTCAGAATTTCAAAAATGAACACTGTGTAGATGTGCCTTGCCTGGGCGACCCGCGGAAATGTTGTTTCCGTTTTCTAAACTAAAAACTAAGTGAGCTATGACGTCATAACCGACAGAATTGAAAGTCGAGTAACAAGGAATCGATTACTCGATCGAATAATACGTCATATCACAGAAGCTGTTTGACAGAAAATACTTTCATGACTAGATTCGTAATCAGTGAAACTTGACAGATCCTTTGGTATATAATATATAATATAATGATAATTGAAATATTCATGCATTTTTCGTATTATTTCTAACAAGTTTAAGAGAGCCAGTGAATGCTCACATTAGATTAAATCTGTTTTGTAATGCATGCGCCATAGAGAGGGAATTCAATACATCTGCCGACTTTTTTATTTCATCTAAATACACAAATAATTAAGAAAGTTACAGCTGTTTAAACACCATAACAATTCAATTTTCGGACCATTGAAGGGTAGGCACCAATAAGGGGCATAACAAGTGCTGTCTTCATTTTGACGACACATTGCGTGGGTTGTCTCCCTTGTTTTTCCCCAGACCTTTAACGTCAATCAGTCATAACTTTTGTTTTTATTAAGCGATTTGGATGAAATAAAAGTAAATTTACTTGAATTTAATGTAGTTTATAGTGCATGTTTACTTTTGTTTCATCTATACAGACAAATAAAGAAGAAAGTTACAGCTGTAGCGACTGAGCTAATCCGCCATCCGTATGTCTCAAGAAAGAATCAAATCCTAAAGCAATCAGTCCAGAGCTAATATTATATAGGCACTGATGACATGCAAGCTGTAATGTAAGAGAGAATATTAAGAAATTGATTTTTGTGTGTGACTGTCGTCGTTCTTTAATTGACTCCTTCGTGTGTATCATCCACTTGCCTATAGTTGGGTACCGCGAGGCACTTCACACAAACACTTGACAAGATATTTCACTTGTTTATAGTTGGGTAGGCCAACCCGTGAGGCACTTCTCATAAACACTCTACAAGATATTTCACTTGCCTATTGCTTGGTACCCATGCAATAAAGCTGAAACAATCTGCATCTTAATTATGTTTTGCATGAAATATCTGTGTAATAAACATACCCCATTAAAAAACCCAAACAAACATTGTTATTTCATTGCGTTCCTTCACTTTGCATGTCTTCTCAACTTATTCTGTACTTCGATTTCAGTGGGTAGTCTATCTTATACTTATTGAACCATTTTTTTTAATCTCCTCTGGGGGCATTCTGGACATGAGTCGTGTGGGGAATTTCTTTTCGGCTGTCCACCCCTGTACTATCAAAGAGGAACGTTAGAGCGAAGGTCCTACCTCTCATTATACACATGTATGGTCTAATTGAATCGGTGGGTGTGCAAAATTCAAAGTTTAAATACAATGTACTTCATTTTTATGACATTGCATTAGAAAATGACGCAAACCACACTAGAATGTCCTCAAAATTCAAAAGATACCGGACCTTAGTCTAGCTTGTAGTCCCAGGTTGCAGAGCCAGACTGCCTTAGATCTGTAGGTCTACAAGGCCACTCGAAGTGTGAATAACTAATACTGATACTGATACTTTGTAATACTTTGTGCCTGATCGAAACAACATCCATGTACATGTCTAGTTTCGGGTTTTTCATCTAAACATAGACCAAGACTCAGCCCTTACAAATACGCGTGCTTTTTCTGGTTTTAAAATAGAAGTCTGAAAGACTCTGCATCATTAAGAGAATGTGAACATTTCTCAATTTTGTTGCCTCTCGTTTAACAATAGATACTAGATAGCATTTACGTGTACATCTATATACATGTAGCGCTTTCCCTGCCTTACAGCACGTTAATAGCGCCTTACAGCAAGTTCATAGCGCTTTACAGCAAGTTCATAGCGCTTTACAGCAAGCTCAAAGCGCTTTACAGTAATTCATAGCGCTTTACAGTAATTCATAGCGCTTTACAGCAAGTTCATAGCGCTTTACAGCAAGCTCAAAGCGCTTTACAGCAAGTTCATAGCGCTTTCCTCCTCCCCCCCTCCTCCCTCCTCCTCCTCCTGATCCACCTCCTCCTCCTCTTGGCACCAGATTACTTGGTAGAGCTACTAGAAAGACACGCCCCAGCTCGTTCATGAAGGTACCACAAAAACACTGGTCACGCTGACGAAGAGGCTAAATGCAGATCAGGAATTGAACCCAGGCCATTTGACTCGAGAGGTCAACACAATCACCATTTGACCACCATCTCAACACCGAAATAAACACACGGACAGAAACAAGTTATGAGGCACTTCTCACCAACACCAGATCATTCACCTGCCTATTGCTGCGTGCCCGTGTTGTTATAAAGCTACACGTAAATCAATTTGCATCTTAAATGAAATTTGTGTGTGCAATATTCTAATAAATAATAAATTCCATTAAAGTATATTCCAAAAAAACAACAACACGCAACCATAACACGCATAATAAAGATGTGTGTGTGTGTGTGCCGCTGTGTTTTTGTTTCATCGCCTTCCTTCACTTTGTGTGTGTCTTCTGAACTTCTTCAGTACCGGGGTAAATCGCAATTATGTGCCAATAAGATACAATGGCATGTACATTGTTGCCCCTTTGTTGTCATTTTCAGATAAACAATGAGCGTTGGTGACCATGGTGCGAATCGCTTTTCAGGGATTTTTGGACTGAAGTCGTGTTGGTAGTTTCTATGGCTACCGACCGATGTCCAATCAGAGACGGACATCCATACATAGGTCCCACCCCTCACATGGCTTAATTGTGTTAAACATGCAATGAACACTATGGTTATCTGCTTTTTCTCCGTATCAGATTGTTTAGTTCCATTGTATTATGCCCTCCTCACTCCCTTCATCCTCCTCCTCTCCCCGTCCTCCTCCCCCCGTCCTCCTCCTCTTCCCCCTCCTCTCCCCATCCTCCCTCCCAATCCTACTCCTTCTCCTCTCCTGCCCCCTAATCAAGAATCATCATCAAGAATTAAAAACAACAATAAAATAATCACTTTGGAAAAAAAGAGTAGGCCTACTCGTGGATACGTATGTGTATAATGCACAAACCGTGGTATTAAGTATTGTCAGTAAGTCATATTATTATTATTATTATGATGTCATCAAGTCATCTAGTATTCCTATAATCAGTGTTGTCTGAAATGCTATACATTCTGTACATTTTATATTCTAGGATAACTTGAGACTTTCTACATGACTGTTATTGTGTTCTTGGTTTTGAACTCAAAGCTCTACAACTCCAGCCATAAGTCAGTGTGCTAAGCTATCGTTGTTGCCCCTTTGTGGACTTTTTTCTATAATAAGGAGCGTAGGCGTCCCTGATTAGAATCACTTTGCAGGGATATTTGACATACCCGGTACGTTAAGTACAGTAATGTTGGCAGTTATTATGACTACCTACCCACATGCATGTCCAATCGAAGACGGACATAAATACACTGGTCCCACCCCTCACATGGCCTAATCGTGTCGATAAGATACTTAAAGATACATTGAACACATTGTAATTGTAATGTATGTTCATCTGGTATTTGAGACGATAACTCTCTACCTGTATACATGTATCAGAGGTTTTACTAATTTGTGTCTTTCAATTCAGATTGTTTTATATTGTCTTCAGATGTTTGATTTTGCTTGTTTTTGTGTTTGTCTGCATCTGATAATGATAAGGATATTCCTCCTCCTCCTCCACCCCTCTCCTTCTTCCCCTTCCAGTTCCTTTATCTCCTCTTGGTCGTCGTGCTCCTCCTCATCCCCCTCCTCCCCTCTTCTGCCCCCCCCTCCTCCTCCGCGTCCCCTCCTCCATCTATCACAGGATGAAACTTCTATATCAAACTAGCAGGGCGTCCCG
>JAUELK010220070.1:0-10250 GCA_031471215.1 Gastropteron pacificum | reverse complement strand
ATTCTAAGATGTAGGTCACGAAAGTGTCCGGATTGAAAACGACGATAAAGTGTCCGGACCGTGTAAATCTACTCTAGTATGAGCGCGAAGGCTAGCCTAGTCCAATTAACTTTGAAGATGCGAAAGAAATAAAAACGACCACGACCTACTGTGGAGGACGGTGGTTGCAAAAGAGGCCTATCATCAATATCATCATCATCACGGAACGGAACGGTGAACGAACGGAACGGGCAGTTTCGCGCCGTTTATGAAAAGAGGAAGAAGCCCGAAGCACCAAGCAAAATCTAAACAAACAAAACAGTGAACACCGTTTCATTGCTGACTCTTTTATTCGATCTAGGCCTAGCCTAGAGATTAAATCATTTAGAATTTAGATTATATGGACTCTAAACCTTGGTCTAGCCTAGTGATTTCTATATATAATTAATCCAATCACCTCACCACAAGATGGATGACTCCAACAATATCACAGAAGACTTGCAGTTGCAGCTGTTCTGTTTGTTTGACCCACAAGATTCTCCTGAAATGTTCAAGTCTCCTTCATTATCTTCAACGTAAGTCATTTTTTGGGGACTGGTTTACGAAAACAGTCCCTGGTGGTGTGTCATTTTTCCCGGGGGTGGGTTTTTTTTTATAGGGCCAGCCCCCCTAACTTCTGTTTTCTAGGGGGTGGGGGTCTTAGGGGGGCTGGCCCCCCTAATTTCTGTTTTTGAAGTGAAAATCAACAACAAATTTAGTCATGACTGTCCGAGTTCAAAATCGTCCTTATAAAATCTGAGAAGACTAGAATCTAGGGTTAGGGTTCAAACAAATGACCCACCACCAGGGACCGCTGTCGGTAACCAGTCCCATTTTTTGTGCTAAAGATGGGTAGATCTTAGATGATTGATCACACTGTTCTGAACACACTTGGACTTGGAGTATAGATCTAATATAATGTATCATATCATTGATTATCATGTATTATGATAGTATTTTATTACAATATAGATTCTAATTCATTTCCTCTCACCTTGACCTTGTCCTTCTTGTTTTTGTTAAAAGAATCCATAAATAGATCTAGTCATCATAGTCTAGATCTAGTCTAGTCTAGACAATCTACCACAAAACTCCAAGAGAATTCACACAAATCTAAACGAATTCAGCATGAATGTCAAATGTCCAATCCGATAAGTACGGTGGTGTCGTGTCGGATTTGGGAATGATTATTCTCACCCCTGCTGGGAATAATATCCAGACCTCCTCCATGTTATTCCCAGCCTGTCTTTGATTTTTAGTTTTAGAAATCTGATCAAAGTCAACCAACTACTATTAGATAGTAGTATGTATTAGATTTAGAATGACAGCTTTTCTGATCTATCTACCTTATTTTTTTTTTATTTTTTTTAAACTTAAATTGTGTTTCTCATGAAAAGAAACTTATTTATATTGTCATAAAAATTCTAGATAGATCTACCACAGAGATTATACGTTAAAGGTGGCTCATTTCAACAGGTCCCAAGTAGCCTAGTGGTAAAGTGTTGGGTTTACAGTTTTTAGGCAGTGGGGAGTCCAGGTTCAAATCCAGTAGGCCTAACAATAACAAAAAATATTATTTTTTAGTCATTACATTTTCAAAATTTCATTTAGAACTCAAGTCTAGTAACTAGAATCTACATTGATGGACTGGATTCTGATATTTCTTTCTTTTTGTTGGAAACATTAAATGTGTTCATTTTGTGTGTGTAATCAGATGTAGGCCCAGGCAGGTCAAGATCTAGCTAACTACCATGACCATGGCCTTCTCAAGCCCCTGGTTACTGGCTACTGACTAGATCTAGGCTATTATGGAATCTAGATTCTAGATCTAATTTTACAAAGTACAAAGTTTACATTCTACACTGCATGATTCTTTAGATCTACACCACTAAGACTCCACACTACTGAAGATATAACACATCATGAACTAAAGACCCTAGCAAAAAACAGGCTGGGAATAACATGGAGGGGGTCTGGATATTATTCCCAGCAGGGGTGAGAATAATCAGTATTTGAGTATTCGCCCACCCAAAAAAGTCACAACGCTAAAAATAAAAAACATTCTCATTCTAGATCTAGTCTACAACTACAAACTACAGACAGTCTACACTGTATGACAAACACTGTTCTGTTCTTCATTTCTAAATTTCTGTTTTTGTTTCTTTTTTTACTTTATTTTATTTAACGCCCTCTCCTCTTTCCCCTCCTTATTATCTCATTCATTGTGTTGCTCTTTCACTTTCAATTTCATTTCATCATCATCGCAACATATCATCAAGAGGACACATAACTATACTATAACGTTAATAACGACATAACACTGCTGTGGACACCTTTTTTTAGTCCATCGATTCATCAAAGTCAAGGACCCTGAGGGTGGAACTGTCTTTTTCACTTGAGCTTGCTTGACTATTGTGACATTACTGATTGCGTTGGTGGTCCATTTTATTTTAGATTCACTCTCACCATCACCACAATCTGAGTCATGATTCATCACACACTTCACACAGTCACTATTCATTATGGATTATCATAATTAGTCATCACTGTGACTTTGTGGACACCTACCCATGCTATAATTTGGGGGTAGTCTACTCATTCTACTGGATGTCTTTTGTAGGATTAGGATGCTGTTAGTGTTGTCAAGGCTGTAAGTGTAAGTAAGCTAGTAGTAGAGTGGTTTAGTTTTCTTTAAAAATTGAATGAACATTACCTGCCCTGCCCCAGGATATCTGCGAAGGAAGAGAGGTACTTCTGAATTGTAGGCCTAGATAATTCAAATGTTACTACTTCTCTAGTTTAAAGTTCGAACAAGTATTTAAAATTGATATAATAATATATATTATGTACTAAATTTGACATTGATTGGCCTATCGTCACTACTAGATCTATAACTACTCCCATGATTCCATGGTGATGATTTTTATTAATATTTTCATGTTAATAATGTTTCAGGAGGCGAAGCAAAAAAGAATCCAAACTTTCCTGCAAGTTGAAAGATTGCAGTAAGCTGCAACAACTCATGGTGTTTCAGCAAGGCCAGTGGCCGGATGACTTGAAGGACAAAGAAATTTGTGTGGAACTCACTTATGGGAAACATGTGTCTCAGTTATGCACCCTGAAGGAAAGCTCACGGTAAGTCTGATATAACAAACTTAAAAAAATATACATGTACAAGAATAGCAACATCAGAATTCAACTAGATTTCTAGATCTAGACATCTATATAGACTGATAAATGATTCAGCGCTTGTACTTGTAACTAACAAGACAATGTTTCTTGGTCACCCCACTCCAATATTCAGGAGTCTTTGCTTTACTTTCAATATTAATGTTATTTAACAAAATATTGCACTTGTTTTCATTTCACTTTTGTTGTCCAATGAAAATCCTGACGTTTCTATTGTATGCTTCTCTCTTGAACGTTGTTGTTTGAGACTCAAATCAAATTCATAACCTTTCTAAGGATCCGGCTGTTGAGGTGACTTACTTTTATGGCCATTTCACGGACTCAAACAATTGTAGCTGTTACATTTTTTCACTTGCTATTTGTTCCTTTCTTTTCTTCAGATTTTACCAGATCAACAATGTTGGAAAAGAGAAGGGATTTCCCAAGTCTGGCAGGGCAATGCTGACGGCCAGTGTGACATCTTCACTGAGTATCGACCCGGCTCTATGCGATGCATCCCCATCGAAAGAGAAGATAGATATCTGTGACAGTGCAAATCTTAAGTTGGAAAAAGTGCAAGACACAAGCTCTCCTCAGAATAAAACAGATTCTATTGCCAAGAAAGAATTGGGCAAAAGCATTTCAAATTCAAAGCAAACAAAGAAAGGTAGAAAAACCATGAGGCCCATATCGCCAAGAAGAGAACTGTTTCACAATGCACTGACCAATGAGAACAAACCTCCCAAAAAGTCAGAGGATGTCCCTAGTGTGCAAGAGTTGAATGAAAAAACACCAGATGTAAGTCGATAAATTGTAAATTTCTCCTTAAAGTTGATGTTTAATAAAGTTTTTTGCCTTCTTTAAACAAACTGAGAGCATGTGTAGAGCTTGAATCATTATTTTGTCATCTAACATGGATTTGGAGGAAATTATTTATTAATACATTTGTTTCCCCTTGTAGAAAGATACAAATTGTCTAACCAGTCATGATTTGCGATGGAGTTGTGATGCACATTATGCCTTGACTGCTTGGCCAATTTTCTTTAATTCCTTTATAATTATGCATCTGAAGCACACTTTTCTCGTCTCCTAAAGGACTTTGCCTGTCCTCTATTCCCCCAGATGACTTGCACAGTGAGATCACCGCTGGGCCAGCGACAGAAGAAGAGGGACAGGGAAGATGAGACGACTACACCCAAGCCGAAATCCAGGAGGCAGAAAGTGTCGATGAAGACGTTGGCTGGGGACCAGCTTGCTACAGACTCGGCTGATGAGAGTCCCACCCCAGTGCCTGTCTCTGAGGCCCCTGTTGAGAAAGGAAGTGATACAAAGACTGCTGGCACTATGATCAGATGTGTTGACCTGTCAGGAAGAAGTAAGTGTGTGTTAGAATTTAATGGATTTTAGAACAAACTACTTTATATGCAGTTTTGTATGTCATGCACAAGTGTAACAATTTTGTGTATCATTAATTTTGTGTCTTTTGCATTTCCATACTCAGTACAAAGAAACCCTTAGAAATTAATATTTCTAACCGTGTATGATTTTTTCATAATAAAATAATGATTTAATTGATCAGATCATGACTTTGTTTCAGTAGATATTGAGACTGCATGTTTTCAAATTAATTGTCCTTCCTTCATATATTTACAGGCCCCAAGCCAAGCCAGCGATGGGGTCATTCTATGACCTACGTCAACAGCAAGCAGATCGTTCTTATTGGTGGACAGGGAGAGAAACAGCTCAACCGAGACTCTATCTGGTCACTTGACTCAGGTTAGTGGTTAGGCGTGGTAGATCAGTATTGGCTGCAGTAAATCCATTCTTCTACAATCACTATATTATTGATGTTGGTGTGATACAGCGTCTAGAGCTTTTTGGATAGGCGCTATAGAAACAAACTTTATTATTATAAATATACATGTATGGGGAATTTATACTGAATTAATAGCAAACATGATTATTTAAGATGAATAGAAGATTCAAGAAACTGCAATGTCAGCCTGTTTTACTTAACTATTGAATAATGATTTCAACAATATCAATGTGCTTTCCTCCCCTCTCTCTCACATACATAGATTAGACTTCACTATGGGTCAAAACCTAATGGAAAACAATTTTTCTTCTCTGTCCAGAAATGCGCAGTTGGAAGAGTGCTGAAGTGGTCACAGATAACTCTAAGCCGGAGTATCGTGTAGGCCACTCAGCCTCCTACGATCCCACCATGAGATGTATCTATGTCTATGGAGGATCGAAAAACTCCAAGTGGTTCCACGATGTCCACATGTTTGATATGGATCAGAACAAGTGGGCTCTAATCAAGGTAAGATTTTATGACTGAATAGATCATTTTGTTCTTTATCAGATCGACACTCCAATGTTTTGGGCAAAGGTGGTAGTCCAGCGCAGATCTAACATTTCATTTCACAGTTCGCTTATTTTCGAGTTCCGTGGGACGTTATGACGTATCTCGTACAGATTTTATAACCATTTCTGAAAATCACTCCGTCCTGGCTTGAGAAATTGACCTCTGTCCAAAGTTGCAAAAATGTTTTGTCACGAAGGGGTTAAGGTGTGAGGTTCATATACTCGTTTATTCACTGTCAGTCACATTTTTTGCATGGCATGACACTGTGACTAACAAAAAGAATCCTATTGACGAAAGATCCTTTCTTTCACTTTCATTTACTTCTCTTTTTTAAAGATTCTGCACATCACATTTGACTGGCTCTGTTCAGCAGTTCTTCAAATTGTGTTCCTTTCATTATTGTTGCTATGCTAAAATCAACACTAAGATTCTTTTTTCAAAGGAGCAAAAAGAGATGTTAGTGTTAAAAGGCTTAAAGTGTAACAGCTCAATAACAGCATTCTGATTGGTTGTAATATGCAGGCGGGAGGCAAGGCCCCGACACGTGCCTACCACACGGCCACCTTGTGGAGACATGAGTTGTGGATGTTTGGTGGTGTGTTCCCACGACCTGACCCCCAGCCCGACGGATGTGACAACGAGATCCACATCTACAGCCCTGTCATGGAGAGCTGGTACAAGCCTATTGTCACAGGGGAGAAGCCACGGGCTCGCTCAGGGTGAGTTTAAGATAAGATAAACTTTTACTAATCCACACAAATCCTGTCTCATCATGTGTGTGTGCTGAACCTTGGTTTCAATTCTAATTAGATGAAAACACACTTTCCTTACAGGTGTTTCTGTTTGGGGTGGGGGGGTCATTACATTCACTTAAGTTTGGGTCTTGGGCGGCGATCTCAGTATTAAATTAATCATAAAATCACAACATTTAAAATAACATGTACTATATTACAAGGCCCTACATTCTATTCTAACATATTTTAAATGATACAATTGGAGTCAGAAAATATTTCTGTTCACTTTAATTCATTCATGCAAGTTTACAATGTTGTAGTGCTTTGAAAAGGGTTGACATGCTTTCTCATGCTTCTATGTACAGACATTCTGCAACATTGCTCAAAGATCTCATCATTGTGTTTGGAGGCTGGGACTTTCCTTACTGCTACAATGACATCTGCATTCTGGACCTCAGTGAGTGTTTGCTACACTACAAACTTTGTACATGTAATTTGTTGTTGTTGCTATTCCCTGCCGTGGAGTAGGTAGATACATAGTTTTTAGTCAACTTAGTTTCCGCAGATTTTCCTTACTTTCTCTTATCATTCTTCAATCAATGCATGATGTCCAACATTTTGAATACAATTGTGCCATGTACAATTTTGTAGATCACTGGGTCCACTGTTGTTTTGTATAATAGTGGCGTACTCAAACTTACGTGGGTCGTTGTGCTCAGTTGTATACATATGTACTTTTAAAAGATGCTCAAGAAAAGGCTTTTAGTTTAGGTCTCTGCTCTTAGAATTCTCTTGTTTTCTACATGTTAATATTGTTAACCAATGCCTCATTGCATGAACAAGGGGCCAATTTGAAGGCCCTCCAGTCCCAGGTTGCAGAGCTAGACTGCCATGGCTCTGGAGGTCTATTAAACCACATTTCAGAGTGAATAACTCATAACTTGTGCCTGATCACAACAATAACCAATGCCTCACTGTGTACTTGTTCTTGTCATTTACAGCTACAGTTGACTGGTCGACACCAACAGTTCTAGGCGAACCACCCAAACCACGGAGGTAAATATCAGAATCTGGTGCACACCCATTGTTTTTTTCTTGACACGTCATGTTTTAATCTCTTTAACTTGAACCAGTAAGTGAAATCAATGTTGTTATTGTGCTTCTTTTAGTCTTGTAGTCCTGCGACATACCTTCAAAGGTCAGCTTAATACTACTTGAACGTATGGTAACTTGGCTGAGATGTATTACACTTGATCCAAACTCCAATCAAATTTGTTCTTTCAAGGACCACAATTACTTTTTAGCTTCGTCCACAACACACCTCTTGATAAGTTGACTATATGGAAACTGACAACAATAAATCTATTATTGTTTTCTCAGCTGGCATGCATCCTGTGCCCTCACCCACAACAGAGTTTTCATCCATGGCGGTTATGATGGAGACAATGCTCTGCATGACAGCCACATCTTTGACCTAGGTTTGTTCCCTTTTACTTTTACTGGTTCTCACTTTAGGTTTTGCATCTACCCTGCCCCAAAAATGGACCATCAACATAATTTTAGAGTGTTACAGTTCAAGCAAACAATGACTTTTTAGCCCTAAATTAGAATTGACTGGATTGTGCCAAAGAGTTAAACCTCAATACTACTGGGCAACAGACAGAAAGAAATCATTTTGATGAATAATACTCAAGTTGACTGTCATAGTATGAAATGATTTTCACCAGTGAACATACAAATTTTTTTTTGAGTTGGCCACCTTTTCTTACATTTCATTTATTTTTATATTTTAGGTTTATTAGACCATGTGACACCTACATTTTGATGTCTGTCTCAGATGGGACAGAGGTAAACAGCCATATAATCTGCCCACATGACCCATGCCAAGAATGCCACTTTGAGATGAAACATGTTAATGTTAAAGAAATAATTTTGGCCCAGAGACACAATTGCATGAACAATGGGGATGGGCAAATTTGAAGGCCCCTCCATGTTGCAGAGCTAGACTGCCATGGCTCTGTAGGTCTTAAGGGCACTTGAAAAGTGAATAACTCATAACTTGTGCCTTATTCAATTATTGCAACAACAAAGAAATTAATTTTAGTGCACTAGAAGTTGGGTTCAACACTATGATATATCATATTCACGTTCTTCTCTATCTCCCCTCTCCTCTATCACCCCTATCCAGACACCAAGTCGTGGACACAGCTGTCCATGTGTCAGGCTCCATCAGCCAGGGCTGGCCACACGGCTGTCTTCCTGCCCTCAGAGTACGAGGACCAAGACGAGGATGAGGTGGTGGTGTTTGGAGGCGGCGACAACGACGGATGCTACTTCAGCGACATGCTGTCCTTCTACATCCCTATCCAGCCTAAGGACCTATTCTGAGGCTATAGCAAGAAAACTGTTCTTAATTTAATTTTTACTTGAATTGTATAAATACACAATTTATCAAACTTTTTTTTTTTTTTTTTTCATAGAGCTGGGTTCCATTCCATATAATGAGCATGCTAGCAAATTTTGACTGGACTACATCAACGTACGCCTTTGTAAGAGAGCGAAAGATTTATTTAATATTTGATAACTTTGACTGATGTTTGCTATTTTATGTAAAATCAATGTGACTGTCCGACAGTGTCGTAATGTGTATTTGGAATGTTATGTGCATGAAAGCAATTGACAAGGCAGCTAAACAAGAATGTATAACTTGTTATATGATGAACGTTTATTAATATTATATACGTCATGTTTGTAGATGAAATCATTTTGCTGCATACAATCAAAGAAGCAAACCAGGTGCTTATAGGGTCAAATACTGTATTATTATGTGGTAGTCCTTTTTTTCTTTTTATCAGAACATTTCAAGATTTTGTGCACAATGTAGTACTGCAGTTATATTATAAAAGATGTATATATTACTACGACCCTGGGTCCTTATTTGCACACAACAATATTGAGGCCAAAACATGTTTATAATTTTATTTTAGATTTTTAATATATTCTGAAATGTACAAGATGTAATGAATTATTAAGCCTACTTTTTTTCTGAATGCTGTGCATAGGATCAGCATTGTATAGTATTCCTCTAAACACAGTACTGAGTACATTTTAAATTTGGTTGTATATATCTACATGGTAAAAGTAAAAGTGTGCTGCAGTGTATCGCTGTTGTATCACATTTTACTTAATTTTTAGTCGTCAGTAAACTCTGTATCACTTCTGTGCACTATTTAAAACAATTACTATTTCCATGCTTAGGGAGGGGAGCTTTGGGGGGTTTCATTTCCTTTTTCATTGCTGTCATTTCAATTAAATGTCACATTTCTGCATAATTGTATCAATTTACTTTGTATATTTGTATTATTTAAAGTACAACTTCATAAAGTCTTAAATGTTTAATGTATTTATAAGCACATAATATAAGACTACAAAGTACTTTGCACAGTATGTTGGATTTCCCTAATAAACATGATATAAATATCACTTATGCAATAGTGCTTTGTCTCTGTAATTACATGTGTGTAATTTCAATTAAAATTTTAGCTTCAGCTATTTGAGTTCACATTTCACCCATTCAATGTTAACAATCTGTTTGTGAGCAATAAACTCAAAATTTAAAACTTATTGCCTTGATTGTTCAGTAGTATTATACATATGTATTAAATTGTATGTGTATGTATCAAGTTGTATTAATAAGAAATAATACTTTAGTCAGTGCTTCTTCATCTTCTCAAGTTCTAGCACTTACACTTTGGAACATTGCCATGAGTGGTAGAAATCATCAGGTTTTCCTGAGCTGGTCAATATAGGCAGTTCGGTGAACCCGCCCGGCTCGGCAGCCGAATCCCGTGCGAGCGCCCGTTGCCGACGTGTGACCGAGCGCAGCGGCCGGGAATTCGGTGGCCTCAAACAATCGCCGTTTTTGTTTCGTTATAATTCTCGCAGGCCCACTTCCGATACAT
>JAUELK010220059.1:0-10252 GCA_031471215.1 Gastropteron pacificum | reverse complement strand
TTATTATTATTATTATTATTATTATTATTATTATTATTATTATTATTATTATTATTATTATTATTATTATTTTATTACAAGAACGTCGGATAAGTCGGATAGAAGATCACATCGGTTATAAGCACGATTTTTCGGTTGACCGAATTATTTCTCTATTTTAACTCCGGATATTATAAGAACTTTACTTCGGATAAAAGAATGTCTGACTGTTCTCAACGAAGTGGATTTTTCTAACTGTCACGGCTGATGGTGACCAATCAAGAACGCGCATACAGTCCCGTCCTTTTTCTTTCTATGCATAGCGTAATACATGTATGTAACAATTCAATCGTATGCCTAACATCGACATTTTACTGCACCTGCACGTCAACAAAACGGAATGCACAAATAAAAACATTGAAATCTGGGTTACAACCCCTGATTTGGGCTCAAATACTGAACATCGGATATAAGAACACTACGGATATAAGTTTGGGCTCAAAAACTGAACTTCGGATATAAGAACACTACTGATATATAAGAACACTACGGATATAAGAACGCTTTCGCTCTCGGCAGGCGAGGCTGGCTCTCGACGGGGACCATGTTTATAAGTGGTGCCTACTGTATCTAGACAAGATCTAATCTACGTTAAGATGTTTGTGCGATAGACAATAATTAATCAGAAAACAAAACTCAACAATGAGACTGGCTACACTGAAAGCGGCTGAGCACTCATCCACGAAAAATCGATGATCGCAGCATGGCGATCTGTGGGTGGGGCCAACTCCCCGCATGGTTAGTGGGCGGAGCCTAGCAAAGCAGCCGGTCACGGCCATTGGTTGTCTACGTGTGCTTCACTGAACGGCGCTGGAGGCGGGGCATCAATGGAGCTTGTAAAGTGGTGCGACCATAGAGATACACCAATCGCGACAGCCCGCTGCTAGCTCTTCTAAGCACATGCGCGCGTGCCAACGTCCCTCCCCTTTCTCTCACGTCCGATGTCTTTTGTCAAAGTTCCCCACCTTCCCTTACTACCCCTCCCTCTCTTTTCGGTATCAACTAACTCATCACCCCTACTACCACGGCTCTTGACGATAATTCGCGATCGTTTTCAACCACAAGCTATTATTGTCTCGTGTAGCCCCTCCCCTTTCTACAGCGCCAAGCTTTTAGCCTACCTCCTTTTTAACAGGGAGCTCAACAACTTCAAAATATTGAATGTGATCACGGTGCCCGGAGATTAGCTTGACATTTCCTGTGGAGTCCAGACTTTGTCACTGGACTTATTGAGTGAGTAGGATAGTGAGTTATCAGGAGTCGGTGGTCTGTGGTGAAACAAAACAAGAGCTTTTCTTGTGTAGATTCTTGTGTATCATCACTGATACAGTGTTGATGCAGTTTGTTTGTACTGATTCTTGAATGGAGCGTTCCTGTCTGACGGTAAGTACATCATCATCTTTATCATCATCTTCATCGTCGTCATCATCATCATCATCATCATCATCACCAGCAGCAGCAGCAGCAACAGCAGCAGCAGCATCATCATCATCATCATCATCATCATCATCATCATCATCATCATCATCATCATAATCTTTTTACAGATCTAAAGTGAGGCCAGATATATTTATTTCGAATATGAAGCACCAATACACAATAATTGTTTAAACACAATTTACTGAAAATAAGTTCTATAGAGGCTTGGCGGACTCGAGAGAACGCTGATGTTCACGGAGACAACTGGCCTAGACATCTAACTGGCAGGGAGAACCAGGAAGAAGGATAAGGATTTACTGAGAGAACAAACAGAATTTCAAGTATCCAGTCCAGTCGCATTGCAATGCCTCATATTGTTTTGAGCTTGATGTAGAGCCAGGAAAAGCGCTATATAAATGCAATCTATTATTATTATCTATGATTCTTGAGCCCCCTCCCCCCACCCAAAAAAAAAAAGAAGAGACAAGCAGAGCACAATATCTAGATACTCGTATTGCAAATAAATATTCTGCACAACACTGTGGTATCTAACTATTCCTAATATATAATCAAGATGTGCAGAACGAGTATTAGTCCTCCCCTCTCATCATTGTCGTGGACATCTTGAAAAATCCGTATCCCAACATAAAATTATGCTATCTCAGTAGTATTCTGTAAAAAGTAACTATACAGAGCGGATTCTTAGTTGGTACATTTTGTTCTTTCTGATTCTTTTGAAAGGGTTCAAGTTGTTACCATTCTATACTAGGTGTTTTTCTTCTTCTGTCGCCTTCTTCAAGCCCTCTTGGAGTGTATAATGACTGGGTTAAGTTTTTAAAAAAAATGATTTTAGTATGTGTTTTCAGCTCAACATACAAAACAGTTTGTTCGTGTTAAAATGTCCTGTCGAGCATGGCAAATAAACAGCTTGTTTCTAAAAATGCATTCCGATTTAGTATATTATAAATAATTATAGTATAGTTGGGCGAACGGTTAATATAATAATAGATAGCATGTTTATAGGGCTTTCCCCCGCTCTACAGCAAGCTCAAAGCGCTTAACTGGCTCGGTCTCATTGGGGATTCTGGACATGGGTCATCATGAGCAGTTTATACTGCTATCCACCCGTGTTCTATCGGAGACTGACGTTAAAACGTATGTCCCACTTTTTACATGAGCTCTGTGTCGATAGAGGGGTGTTAGACTTAGCTAATACTCGAAACTTGCCCTCTCTACGCCCACTCCCGCGCTTGCCCGCACATTGGACATTGTCACAAAATAAGCCCACTGTAGAACTTTGATAATAAAATGTCTTAAAATCGAACATTTCGGTAGACTTATTAGAGTTCTAATGGTTATAATAGCAACCCACTACATAGTGTTTGAGGTCGATGCGTATTTATCAGTTTCAAACGCTAGATTATCGACTTGTTGTACTCTGTATCCCACTCATACGACTTTGGGCCGTCGCTTTAAATATGAAAAACAATTTACGCAATACACCGTCATCATATCGATTTCAAACCCCAAACATTTAGCACTAAACCGCCTATAAACCCAAAGAGGCCTTGAGACTGCATTGCACTTCTGAAGCTAAAAGTCGCTATGACTAATTCACATTGGTTTAATAATATCAGACTTTATTTACTTGACTTATGCCTCTAGATTCCTGATATGGAACGAAGGTCTGCACAAACATCGGACGGGGGGCAGAACGAGATTGCCATAAACATGCAATTCTTGAAAACTCTGTCGAATCTTCTATTGTTGTTGTTGTTGTTAAATCGGTGGTGGTGTCTTATATAATATGCAGGTGCGTCTTATAGTCGGGTAATTACGGCAGTCCTGAACAGAATTCAAAAGGCATTCTTCTGCCCTATGATCAAAATTCCATTATGGAATGATACCAGAACAAACACCGCTTTGCTTACGACATGCTTTCCCTTTGTGGGGTCGGCCATACATCCAACCAGTCCAAACATACCCGTTCTAAAAGCCAACTTCCGTATAAAACAAAAGAACCGTATCTGAAAAGTGGGAGGCAGTAGTTGACCACGACAATAAATCCCGTATGAAATGACCCATTCCAGTCTTTCAAACATATTTGTTTGTACATGTTCCCTCCCCATACATTCTGCCCAATTATTATGAGCATAACCTCAGTGTTGGCGGCAGCGAATGGACATCAATGGACGAGGAGCTTTAGTACAAATTGATGGGCTTAGTTCGTCGTTACAGCTTTAGGCTCTGAAAGGGTTCAAACAGTGCTGGTCAAAGAGCAACCATGTGTCCTAATGTACCATGGCGGCAACAGACGGTCATTTTCTTCATCTTTTTCATCGTTATACTCACTCTACAAACATCATAAAAGAACTAGAGACGGACAGACACATTAATTTTGACTACACGAAAGCTCTATGAGATTTGCAACGTATCTTTTTAAATCTAAAATATTGCCATTAGTCGTCCATTAATTTCTTTTAATGAAGATACATTTATTTTCTACGACAGCCAAAAAGTGTTTTTTTTTCATTTAAAAGAAAACAACAATCTACATTATCATTAATTTCATAAGACGCAAAAAAAAAAGCAAGCAAATGTCATCGTTCTCTTCATACAGAATAGGATTTAATGAATAGAATAGAATTAATATGACCATAAACTACCGAAAAGGGAAGACACATTGAAATGGTTTATGGTGTATGTCTTTCAGTATCAAACAGTCATGCACATTGATGCTAACAACACGTTTCCTCATGTCGTGCATTGTCAGTTAGTTGAAAGTCTGACTAAGTCATTCCCGAGGACGAAAACGAAGGACAAAAGAAACCCCTATGAATCATGAATGAGTTTGTTCCAATTTACACCCTTGACGCATATTCCTCATTAATGGCACAGCCGTTTAATTGTCTCTTCTTCTTTCACAGACATCTGGTGTTTTACAAAGAAGATGAACCTAGTCGTCTCGATGTATTCTCCCAAAGATTGACCCAAAAGAAATCTCCATCAGAGATCTGGCCCATCGAATAGAATCATCACAACGGAACCTTGGATAGAAAGGAAGAGAAACATTCAAACAAGAAGTACTGACTGATGTGGACGGATTCATGTTGTTGTTGTTGTTGTTGTTTTATCCCAAGCTGTCGAGGTGTTCACTCGACAGATTCATAAATCATTACACCTTTATGCTCAGTCAGTGAGTTTCTGCAAATTGGTCATACGCCTGAACAGTGGGCGCATTCAAAGGACACACAGGACTTTGAACAGAAGTGATGTCGGTGGCATCATAAATTATCCCTGCTCCGAGGCTATCTACAAACTAAGTGGCACAACCGATCCCTAACAAAAGACAAACAGAATTTCCTGCGATGCTGGTCTTGGCAGATTCTGAATTCTCCACCGCCATGTCCACGGAATCCTCATTGGTTCCCAGAACAGTTCCCAGCCAGGGGTCACAGTGTTTGGCCCCAGGTTCTCGCCTGGACATGGGTCAAGCTGCACCCATGGCGCCCCCAATGCACCCCCACCCGGGGGGTCCTGGTTCAGCGACTGCGGCCGCCATGGTCCAGTCAGGTCGTCAGTACCATCAGTGGGACATCAACGACAGCACCCTGCCTGTGGTAAGGACTTTTTGTTACACTACTTATACACAGCTGTGGCTGTAAACAAGGTCTACTGCTTACAATTGTTTACAGTTTGAGTGTTACATCATTGGTGACACAGTTTGGGTCATACGTTATAACGTCAATGGTCGAACTGTGTCACTAGGGGTGTAAAATTCAACCCGTGAAAAGTAGGAAAAAGAACAGAAAATAATATGTAGACAGTCTTGTGGGTTTGCTGTTAGTGAATGCACATTACAGGCACATTTTGATGTCTCTCATTTTGGTACCATTACTATGCAAAAGTTCTGTTTTTCATTCTTTGTGTGCTCGTGGACTTTGAATGAAGACGTGCTCAAGGTCGAATTCCTTTCTTGCAAACTGAGCGTTCAAAGAGCGTTAGCCGTGAACAGTTGGCGTTCCATTCCGTAGAACCAGTAATCTGAAGCTACTTAATATGTCATTGCCGTGTCCGTGCTCATTGAATCGGAAAACTTCATAAATCGCTCACAATGTCCATATCACAACGAAACTAAGAGTCATCTGTTTACGTAATGTGTTCGAATCGGAAAACAGAAAAACGGATAAAACGTGTCAGAACAAACCTGGCGAGAGGACAAACAAACAACTTATAGAGTCGCTACTCGAGCATTACTAAAGGCCATCGAGTTCACGACACGTCAACGAAGTGCTTCGCATTGTTGGCATCGGTAAATGGACGGATGTAATGTTGACGAAGTGAAAGTTTGGAGCGACTGCCAGAAATACACACGCGTGCCTGGAGTAAAAGCCACCAACAGCATCGCGTTTTGTTCCCGATTCCATGTTGTTACGCCAACTGCCATTAAAGAGAAAATCTTTGTATTTGGTTTTCCATTTAGCCTTGAAAACAAGAGCAACATTGTTTTTTCATAAGTCTTCTCAAAGCTTTGAAGTCATATCGGTACACGCTCTTGGCTGGCTGGTAATCCAAGGGGCTGAGCAATTTAATTTCCCCTGTCATTGTTTCAGTGTGACTACATCTCACTTACGATGGTCGCATCCACGTGTCTCAATCCGCGTTCTTGGTGCAGCTGCCAGTCCTCAAAGAAGGAAAGCGACAAGGCTCATGGCTGACAACAAAACCAGGGTTTTAGTCCCGCGGACAGTGAAGGATCTCGTTTGTGCATTACACTGCAATCAACGGCTTGTGGGGAAGGGGACTAATTAGAGGCTTTCTCGTCGTCAAACTCGTTTTTATTGGAAAAAACAGCCAAGGCGTTTTGACCGTCATAAATCAAGGGCACTAACCGCAAAATGAAGAACTGGGAAGACGGCCAGAACGACGCTCTGGTCCCCCCCGCTTAAGGTTAAAGACAAAAAGGGGGAATCATTCAAGTCCGATTGACAAGCGTGTGGCGGGAATCGGGAGTTTTCTCCCCTTTCGGCACGTGATCCCACCGGCGGGTGACACAGTCCCAGACGGCCGAGATTTTCCGCTACAAGTTTGATTTGATTTGCTCAAGACTGGCATATTGTCCGCTCTTCCGTCCCGGTGCTCATCACAGACGTCCGCCGCCATATTGTCTTGGCGGTGCTCCCGGGCCCACTCGAGAAACTACGGCGTCGGTGGTGGGCTGGACTACTACTGTTGTTACCGCCCTTTTGCACTGCACCTGCTTGCGCCAGGCTCAAGGGGAGACAACAAAGCTCTCCTTTCCTGTGGGATCGTTGTTTGATTTCTTGATGGCTGATGTTTGTTTGATTGATTCTCTCCCTTCAAAACAACATAGTTTGTGTCTGTTGATTTCCATTGCGGTCTAATAGTGATTGCATTCAAGCATGGTTGCATGAATTCATAAGGGAATATAGAAACCGAGCAGATTTTTTAATGTTTGAACCTAATGAAAAGGTGAATGAAATAACGATCGTGCCTTTATAACGATTAACTTGTGCGTTGAATCGCATTTAAACGAAAGGCGCAAGAAACTTTGTTTGATTTGCAATTAAAAACAGAGGGCTCAAAAAAATGTGCTCAAAACAACTGAATAACTAGAATAGCAAGTCAGAGGAGAATGTCATTGTACCCGTGGGCCCGATGTCCGTCTCAACAAACATAACAAGTTCCGGTTCAACACAATTTTCTACCAATGGATAATACTGTACATGTTATAAGACATTGTTTTTGACCATACTTTATAACAGTTTAAACATATTATGTATGCCGATATATTATGTCAGGCGGAGAGATCATTACAACTTGAGAAATTGACAGAGAGAAAGAAATACTGACACAGAAAGAAAGAGGAAGAGGGTGACATACAAGGGGGGCGCGGGGGGCTGAGAGATAAATATAGAGGGATGCTTTGTGCTGTATTCAGCCCCCCCCCCCCCTTTTTCCCATCCTTTAACAAATCATAAAGAGAAAGAGGCCGCTTTCTGAAGACATTGAGCAAATGTGAAGCACAAGCAATTAATTTGTAGAGAAATGTTTGAAAACTTGTGTTATTAAGAATAAAACGAGAATGAGATTAGACTTAAAGAAACCCATAGAGACAAAAGCATATAAAACAACAACAGCATTAAGCGCTGTACATTACTGAGAATGCTTGTTGAGATTAATACAACAGATCAAAGAAAATAAAACGCGTTTTATAGACACAAAACAGAATGGGCTGATAAGAGAAAGACCAGAAGAGATAGACTACTGATAGCATTGTTGGGGGCACAGAAAGGCCCCTCACACAAAACAAAAAAAAATCGAGAGCGAGGAAATGGGGTGCACATTAATAAAGAATAGACCCATGTCTAAGAAAATGGAGACACGGGTGACAGTGAAAGAAGTGAAGATGAGCGAGCCAGCACCGCTCACGGCCCGGCTCTCATTTATTGGCAAATTGCCTCGCGACCCTATTGTCAGCAAGCTCATAGCCCGGAACAGGCCCTTTGATTCTCCGCCAAGGCTCGTGCTGGCTTGTGTGCGCACGCATCCGGTCATCTGAGGCCAGGCGGCCGGCCGTCATCGGAGCCAGTCGGAGGATGCGCGCGCACCTCGGGGTCACAGCGGATATGTCACGTGACAGATGACCCCTAGGCCGCGCGAGGCTGGGTTGTGGCGAGCGGTCAGTCCTTGTAATTACCATGTCAAAGGCCCCCGAGGAGAATAAGGGGAGGGGGTGGAGAGGGAAGGGATTGAATTTGGGAAAGGGAGGGCTGGGGAGGAGGAGGAGGGGGGGGGGGGGGTAATGGGCGTGGACGCTACAAATCACGAAATCACACTAGGGTTGATCTGTCTTCATTCATCACGCCTGCCTCCTACAGTTTCTATTTAAAAAAAAAAGAAAATAGCATCAATAATTTCGTTGTGTAAAATTGTGTCAAACATTTGTTTTTCTTTCTAAAGCAAACTGAACGAATTCTGCGGTGCTGATCAATGGCCTTTTGAAAGTTGACCCGGTGTAACATATAGTTGATAATATAGAGCTAGTAAATCTGGCAATGAAGTGACTGAGAGGTAGAGCAATGTTTCACACCCGAAGTAAACAAATAACAAGGTCCAATACGTTATACACTCTTACAATAAAGTTTTAAAAAACAAGAAACAAAACCAACTTTCCAAGCTCCTCTGGTCTTATTTAGGTAACACTGGAAACACAATTCATAAGCTCCGAACGTTGAACGTTAGCAAAAAAGAAAAATGCAACTAAAAGAGTGTAGTTAGCTTACACGATCGTTCATACCGTCTGAAGAGCGACACAATTTGAAAACACAAGCTAGGCCCTCTAACGTTATTACATTTTCTTGGGACATTTCTCGAAGCAGCTCGGGGGGAAATAGACACCTCCCGAGGCGCTATTCCATTTCCGCGAAGCGGTTCTGCCCTGACACCACAAGACTCACACTTCCTTTGTTATGGAAAGTGGCGACCATTAGATCCAACGGCAACACGTTTGGCGCGAGGCGTATTCCGCAGCCTTTTGTCGTCCGGTCCGTGTGGACATTGTTAGCCCTCCGGAAGTATAGACAGGGGCCCTGTCAGTGTTTGTTTTGATGTCTCTTTACCTCTTTGAAAAGAGGGAGTGATCTTCATTAATCTGGAGACAAAAACAAGTCCTGCTGATTCTATGAACCCTGCCGCCCCTTTCTTTGGACGACTCCAAGTTTTCCATCTTGATTTTCTTCTCTCTACAATGATTGACACGGCCAGACCTATAGGGTGGTCGGGGTGGGATGTCAAGAATCCCTTCCCCAGTGGCATATGGTCAGTCAGTAGGGTTGTGTGAACTGACACAGTAGCCTTGTATCAGTAAGACGAGCTGGTCAACTTGTTAAGGTCTCTTCCCTTATGTCTCGCTTGTATTTCCTTTTGCTGTATCCTTTAACACACAGCGCGAAGTAGATGGGGAGGAAGAGAGAGAGAGAGAGGGGGGGGTGACAAAGAGAGAGAGGAGAAATAGAGAGGGAGAGAGAGAGAAAGGGAGAGAGAGAGAGAGAGAGAGAGAGACAGAGACAGAGACAGAGAGAGAGAGAGACAGCGACAGAGAGAGAGAGAGATAGAGAGAGACAGACAAACAGACAGACAGACAGACAGACTAAGAAGAAATTTGAGAATTTAACTTGAATTTAAAAGAAGAAAAAAAAAGGTTTAAAAAAAAGAACAGAAACCAATAAGAAGATGAAGCATTTAACTTGTATGTACAAGAATTGTCTAGGTCCACATAGTTATAAAAAAAAGTGCACAAATAAAGAAGGAGCCAACTAGATCTATATGATTGGCGTTGCCATAACCTTTTAGACCAGACAGACAAAAATTGGCACTGTTCAGAGTCAACACACGTTTAACAAAGGGAACGCTGGGTTTACATCAACAATCTAAGTGGGATAATTCATGGGTGTTTTTAGCTACTGGTGTTAGGACTGGAGTTGGAAAGTTTCTGCAAACAAAGGAAAGTCAGGTTTGACTGTTAGCACTTGCTTTATGTACGTCAGAGCGGTGGTTTAATGCATCACTATCGACTGTGTAGGTGGCGAAAAGGAGGAAGTGAAATGACACTACGGTCTGGTGGATGTTTCTAAAATAAATAATAAGATGATGATGATAATAATAATGATGATAATAATACAAAAAATAATAATAATAACAATCGTAACAATTATAGCAATAATAACAATAATAATAACAATAATAATAATAACAATAATCTACTTATAAT
>JAUELK010220048.1:0-10252 GCA_031471215.1 Gastropteron pacificum | reverse complement strand
AAAAGTAGTTAGCAGTTTTAATCTTTACTTTTGAAAGTAGTTTGTAGTGTAGTGATTACTTCACTTTCAAAAGTAGTATATAATATATGTGACTTTTGTAGCCACACTGCAATAACGTTGTGATGGACTTATTTATTACTCTACTTTCTTTTTTAGTCTCTGTGAGAATAAGCGTTGTTTAGTTGTTTGTACAATACATGTATTTTTTTTAATGTAGGCTATGTGTATTTGGTTGTCGATCTCAAAAGTAGTTTGTAGTTTTAATCTTCACTTATGAAAGTAGTTTGTAGTGTAGTGATTACTTCACTTTCAAAAGTAGTTTGTAGTGTAGTTTAACCACTTTTTTAATCTTGTATATATATGTATATATATATATATATATATATATTATACAGTCATTAGAAATTAGATCTAGACCTGGAATTAGAGTTTATCTGTAACATAAGTTCTTCTTCCATTATGACTGCAGCCTCATAATAGAGGACTTTTGCAATCGCGCAATGTGACTCAGTAGATCTGCACACACCGTATTACATTTCATTACAGACCAAGCTCATTTCAAATGAGGCGTGTTAGCACAATAGGTAAAGCGTTCAGCCAACACCAAGTTGTCGACCATAAGGTCGCAGGTTCGAACTCACCTTGTGTATTTTTATTGTGTGTACCTGCTACCTTTGAAATACATGTAGAATCTAATTAAAATGATACAGACAGATTTACCTTAGTCTATATAGGCATCTGTTCCCACTACTACCATAACTATACTTTAGCTAGTCAGTTTACCACTATACTTTATCTATGTATAGAGTGGTGCTGGTGTATAGTTAGTTAGACTGTCTTATTATTGAGGAACATTTTTGATGTTTTTTAAAATTGTTGTCTCTTTGACAGGGCAATTCTAATGCAAGCAACCCACAAAACCCTCAACAGTCCTCTGATGGTGTTCCATTCATTGTCATCAAGCCCAAACCAGGTCAGTAATTGTTTATTTAGTATCAGTACTTTGGCATTGTGCTATTTTAGAGTTTGATAACTGCTTCTGGTATTTAAATTTAAATCTATCAAAAATCTAATATCGACTTTTGAAACCATTCTTAAAATGCTTTTAGAACACAATTGTCTTATGCTTTTTTATTATTGGAATTAACATCTGCTTAATGAGTACCCAAGGAGGATGTACTCCATGGCTGTTAATTTCTCATGTAATCAAACTCGAGAAAAGGCTTTACTACATTGTTTGTTTCTTAAAATTCATGTACAGTAGAGAGAAAAAAAACACTCATGTTATTATTCCTACTGAGTAAATACTTGTCACATATCTTTATGATTGATAAATATGTCTCATTTCTTACCCATTCTGATTCCAGGCATGTGCATGAAAACAAAAACTGACACTGGACAGAAATGTTTCATCAACATTTGCCATTCGGAGAATGTAAGTAAATGCACATTATGATTTAGAGTAGACAATTATACTCTGTGTTCAGTAGGCAGAGAAAGTGACCTAAGTAGTTGTGCTCTATATACACTAAATGTGAATGAATAAATATTTATCAATTTTCCCATGGTTGGTAAAAATTGTCAGAATCTTATTCATCGTTTTAAACAATAGTTGTTGTTGTTTTTTCCCTTCAAGATTGCCTCATCATATTCTCTCAACTTTAACACATGAACACAGCAGATGGATGAAAGTTGAAAAGCTGAAGTAGGCCTACTGTAATTGTAATTTGACTTGTATGTGTTGATTGAAAGGTTCCCGAGCCCAGAAACGTTACTGATGATGAACTTTTGAAGATACTCGAGTCTGAGGACCCCGCCCAATTCAGGATTCCTATGAGTATTGGCGAGCCCCATGCAGAGCTTGACAAAGGTAAAGACAAAGAAAGGCTGAGAAAATGTGGAAGTTTGTGTCAGAATTTCTGATTATTGGATTACATTAGATCTTACACCAGTTTGACAGGAGAGAAAGGTTTATGTGTAATGCTTTTCTTTTTTTTACATGAGAACAATCAATTGATTTATGTGAATGTTGAAAGAAATGTGTATATTTACATACTGGCGTCATCTATTTTTAAGACAATATTGCTATAAAGTATAAATGGAACGGCAAATAAGTTTCTTACTGTGCTTTGAAAGACCCTTTAAAATTACTAGTCTAAATTATGTTATTGACTGGAGAGCTTCATTAATAGTATGGTTATAGTTGAATTACAAGTGATTCAGAGTTGAATTATGAGTGATTCAGAGTTGATATCCCCATCCCAAGGGGCTCTTTTTTTTTAAATAGAAAAGTCAACAGTAAAGATGTCTCCCCATCAATCACAGGTGGTTCTGGCTGCACAGCCTATGATGTGGTGGTACATCCAAATTTCATGAGCAAGATGCAAAAGAGTGAGCTCATGAAGACTTTCTTCCTCACTGTCATGTGTGAAGGAGTAGAGGACAAGTTTGATATCTTGCTGAAGAGGGGTAAGCGTTTTGTTTTGTTTTGTTTTTTTTGTTTTCTCACTTTCTTATTCCATTTGTTTTCATGCATGACTCATCAAATGCAAGCTCTTCTTACTAAACCTTCCCTCAAAAACATTTATCATTCAAGCATGAACTGCTAAATCGTTCTTTTTTTTTCCCCTTAGATAACTTTAAGTTTAAGAGAAATGTTAGTTTCCAAATGATCAACAAAACAAGTTGAATTATCATGATCATAACTGCTTTATTTCATGTTTACTTCAATTTTTCATCTAGATTGGGTGTTCCTCAAGAATCGTAAGAGCATGGGAAAACTTTCAGAGCATAACATCCGCACCAAGTCCAAGCCTGTTATTATGGACATGTCTGGGTGAGTGTATTAGTACTGATCATAAGACCTTTCACATGCGCTTATTACTCTAAGATTTCATTACAGTCACATGGTGATTTGGGATTTTCTTAGTGATGTGCTGTACAAAACCGACCATGCAGTTAGAATAATAGAAGACTTTGACTTTGAGAGTTGTGAAGAAAAAGAAAGATCTTCATTTTTTTTTACTATTTGGCCAATGTTGTTTTCTATCGGGCACAAGGTATGAGATGTCGCTCTTCAAGTGGTCTTCTTATAGACCTACAGGGCCATGGCAGTCAACTCTGCAGCAACCTGGGACTGAAGGGCCTTCAAATTGGTCCCTTCCTCATGCAAATGAGCAATGCAGTCACAAGACCCCTCCAGACCAGATTACTGCTGAGTGCAATGCAGTCTTTGAGTTGAATACTGTAAATATTTATACAACATTGGCATGTTTGTGATTGCAGCTGCAGCTATGATTTAGGACTGGACCAGGTGTATGTCACATCATTTTCTGTAGCCCTGATACTTGAACTTGTGTGATAGAATTCACAAAGTTGACCAGCTCACATTGGCAGTATTAGGCCTATTAAGTATATGTGGGGAAAAGGATGTATTACAAATTTGATTTGTATTATCATTGTGCTTTTGTAGTTCTCAATTCTGTGTAACATTTTTAGCATTATAAATCAAATGCATTGAACTAAGAATGTGGTGGTGTAAACTAATTTATTTTAAAAAATACCTTTCTGCACTGGTGTCTTGATTTCTTTAAGTTACAAGTCTTACACAGGTTTGAAAGTTAGTCTTCCTAGTGCAATTACTGCAATATTAAAATAACTCCATATTTCCTTTTTATTATTATAGAAAATTGAGTCTGACATTTTGAAGAAGGCTGTGACTGCTACCAGGGGCTCAGATTGTGTACTAAAAGATTTGGAAGGGGACTTAGAATTATGTTCATTGACTTCATGAAAAGTAGTAGTATAGTATGATCTATTCTATGATTAACATTAATAACAATGTATCATCATGTTATTGTCTAGAGAGGCAGGTGACCAGCTGCCACAAGAGTCTGTGCCAAAACGCAATCTCATCCAGGAGGTCCAGGAACAGGAGGTGGAGCTTATCAAAAAGTGAGATATAAAATAAACAGATTGCGTGATAAAGTAGATACGGGGTGATACTAGATAGTATAGGTGACCATAGTGGTCTAGTGTCCAGTGCACTGGCCTCTCGAGTCAAGGTCCAAGGTTGGAATCCCAACCGCCCCGACTCAAGCTGGATTTGAGAGTAATTTCTTATCCACCACCAGGTGTACTCTTGGAAAAAGTGCTTTGTCACACATTTCTCACCATACCCGTGTGTAAAAAGGTCAGCTGACGGTGAATGATCTTGTCAGAATGTTGGTATGGGCGCTGACCAGGCAGCATCACCAGTATGTCTCTCAGGAGGTTGAGATGCTCTCGGAATAAGACAGGTCTGTTGGGGTCATAGTGTGCTGTAAGCCTTTTCAGCTTGTTGTAGATCGAATAAGAATTGGATTACAGTTGCAGTTCTCGCGAATCAGTGTTCCTCACTTCAACCCATTGCTCCTTTCTTGTCAGTTAATTAGGAAAATTGTAATAGTGATCAATTTGTCTTGAATGTCATGTATAGATCTACATTGTGGGGGGAGTGGGGCTACTTTGTTTCTCAACGCTTACTACCAGGTCACTTTGTAGTAGCGTATTCAATTAGAAAAGAAAATTTTACTCAAAGATGGATGCTGTTTACTGAATTAGTTCTTGTTGTTTTTTAATGATGTTTTTCATGACACACAATATTTTTTGATACAGTACTTTTGATAACATGATTATTTGGATTTAGAATGTGAACATTTTGCAAGGCCATGCATGTTTATTCAGTAAAAGTGTACCATGTGCACATCATTGTGTTTTTTGTCTCAGGGCCCATGAGCCAAAGTTCAGCATTGTACAAGAGCCAACTGAGGGTCACCCAGAGTTCCTTGTAGCAGAGATTCATTTACCCAACATTGTGAGTGTAACACTTTGTCATAGTTGTTCTGATGTGAACTCGAGACATGGCCAAAAAGAATTGATGTCAACAGGAAATTACATGGCCAGATAGAGGACTTGATTTTGTTGTTGTTTTGATCAGGCACAAGTTATGAGTTATTCACTCTTCAAGTGGTCTTAATTAGACCTACAGAACCATGGCAGTCTAGTTCTGCAACCTGGGACTGGAGGGCTTTCAAATTGGCCCCTTGTTTATGCAACTGTACAATGCAGTCACAAGACCCCATCCGGGCCAGAAGAGAGGACTTGATAAAAACAGTGTCCTTTATAGAAAAAAAACAGGACTGCCACTGCCATTATAAACAGTGAAGTGAAAGAATAAAAAGACGTTCTGACGTGAACTGTCTTGTTCATTGACATACAACGTTAAAGGGTGTAGTTTAATAATTTAAAAAAACACAGTATGTGTTACATCTATATTTTGAAATATCAGTATAACCATTCAATAGAATACCGGTGAATAGATTGGTATATAAATGTATGTGATTGTTATGGTAATGTAAAGATTTATAGTGTAATTAGTAAACACATCATTTTGCCACATACAACCCTGTGACGCCAGCAAGCCATTGAGAGGTGTCAGTGACACCACCAACTTGTCACAAAGGCCCCAGAAAACAGAGCTTCAATCCATCCACATATATACATAAGTGCCGTACAACACCAGACACTATGGCAGACCGTGAGCAGTGGCGAGCTGTCATCAGATGTCTGACTGCAGGCGTTAAACTGAACAACAACAGTAACAAAATATGAAGAGATTCGAATACCAATGGGTTGTAACTTAATGCTGAAAAACTCCTCTATGTGTGTGTGTGTGTATTTTATTGGCTGTATCTTATCTTTCACATTTCCCTGTGATTTTCATTGTCTTATTATGTAATGCGCTTTGAGCATATATCTTACATATATCTGGAAATGTGCACAAGAAATGTATTAAATCATTAATATACAAAGTTTTAGAGTGTCCTTGTGGCTCTTTGTCATAAAACTGAAAAAATGCATGATATCCAACCAAGACTCAACCAACTTTTGAATCTTGTGAACACAGAAAACCTCAGCGTCCTTGACTCTGGACATCGGAGAAGACCGACTGGTGCTCAGTACTCGCTCCCACCTCTACCACCTCGATATCTTCCTGCCCTTTGACCTCGGCAGTCAGGACTGCGGCGCACAATTTGACAGGGTGGCCAAGGTTGGTCAGAGTTTCTATTTTCTGCTATACTTTCAACATTGTGGACCTATCTTTGATAACTATCTTGTAGTGTACATAGCACCATGATTATGGGTGTTCGATTCAGCCATTAGAACTCAATTATGATTACTAAATAAAAGGGTTAATGATGTCAGTTGAGCTCAGAACCTGAAACACACAAGTTGTTTCTTCACTTGTACATACATGTCACTGTCTTTTACATGCATATTTTTTTAAAATGTTAAATTACATATATATAGAGAGAGTATTTTGTATACTGTATTCATCCCTTCTCAGGGAAATTTGTCTTTGTGTTCTTAGCTCCGCTTTTCACTGAAGCCAGCACGCATTCATCACAAGAGCAGAGCCTATCGGCCATTTTCTTTTTTTTTGAGGGACGGGGGGGTTTATGATGGGTTTTTTTTTTAATGGAAAGATCTTCTATGACTATAATATCTATAAAGTATATACAATTGTTGTTACCATAATTCTTTTGTGTTTTTTTCTCAGGTTCTGACAGTGACCATGCCTGTGCAACCTCAATCATGACACTTTGTGCTATCGCATGGGAGTGAGGGTGTTAGAATGTGATATAAATAAAATAATAAGACTTTCACCCTACATTAGTTGAGGATGGAGTTGAAGAAGCAAGGATCATATGCATGGCTGATGTGTGAGATGAACAGTAGAAGTAAGTGTGGGTAGCCAGATGCAAAGTGGACGGAACTATGCTTTCCTTGGTCGAGATGTGCTGAAATTGAAACAGACTGGCTGATGACTGTTCATTTTGTGTTTTGAATTGTTCTTATACTATAATGACAAAAATAAACTTTCTGGCATGTCCATTTCATGTATTCCTTCTTGCAATTTTACTTAACTTACTTGTTTGGTTTTTATTCTTCTAAAAATGAAAATGCTCACACTCACAACCATTTTAATTTGTATATATAACCCAAACTCTTCATAGTGAAACATCATCAGTCATAAATAGGCCTATACAACTATCTCAGATTATTTAGCATTCCAACAATCATGGCTTCAGTCTCCACATGTTACAGTTTGAGGGTCCAAAGAGCACGTTTAGTGTGATTCTGATATTGACTGAAGGCAAAGGAACTGCTCTATCTGGTGACTGTGTTTATGTAATAAAAAAGTGGAGCTCATAAGTCTAGGCTAAGTCTGATTGCCCTGAGAAGAGATGAAAATGTTTAACAAATATATACAAATAATAGAAATGAGACATGTGGAATGGTTTGTAATCTTTTATTGAAAAGATCGTTTTGGGCCCCTGTTGGGTGTAGTGAACACAGTGCATAATATTTAATGATAAATGCAACAATAGAGAAATGAATAACTTCGCATCTCTTCACAACAGGAATCATGAATCATACACAATAATTCATGATTGTGATAAAGTATAAAGATAATGAAGAACAAGTATGAATACAATTTGGACAGGGGTAAAAAAAAATGTAGCACTAACTTTTACATGTAACTGAACAGTGATGACACTGGCAAAGACAACAAACTTTGTTCCAGTGGCTTTCAATTAAAATATTAAAAGAAAACATCATGGTCATAGTCATGATACAACAAAAGAAGAATAAAAACGTTTGTACATGTATGTTTTTTTGGCTGGAACACATGGAATTGTGTTGTTCATAATACAGGGGTTGGCAAAGCCTAAAAAAATGTTTATGTATGTAACAAATTAAAAAGTCCATAAAAACATAAAAGTCATCCCTGAATCTTGAATCTGGAAAACATGATTTGTGTCAACTCAGAAAACTTGCAAAAATGGTCTTTTTCACTGTGAAAATGGAATTGTCATGAAAATACAGAGGATAAAATGTCAAGGAACAGAAATCTTTCTTTTTTTTCATGTATAATAAAATATAGAATTTGCTCTGGGTGTGAAAACTGTTATTTATGCTATTCTACAACTCCTAAATATTGCTTCAGCCCCCAAAGGAGATGTACCCCCCTATCCATCCAACCTAAAGTCTACATTTTAGGAGCCACTAAAAGCTCTGGAGCAGACATTATATTATAGACAATCTAGTTAGTTAGACTGAGGATGAAGTAAATCTTGAAAATCTTGCTCTTAATAAAAAATAAATGATGAACAAGATTGATGAGAAAAAACCCCAGTGAAAACGATATAAAACATACTTGGCCGTGTTCACAGTACAAGGCAGTCTTGTGTGCCTGTCAGGCATACTGTTTGCATCTAGCAGGCACCCATTGAGGGAAAAAAAGGCAGCTCTTACTGATACTCTTATGGGTGTAAAAGTAAAAATCTTGCCAGCTGGTGGTGAAAAAATGCTTAAAACTTAAAACAAGCAGAAAAGTACCTGAAAGCGTGAAATACAATTTATAATCTTGACATTTTCACAATCACAACGCTGAATTTTAAACACTAAACAATAGATCTTTGGTGTTGTAGCAGCTTACTACATCCTCCCTGCAATGGATGAATCAATCAAGATTTGTAACATCCTTTATATGTTTGTTTAAAACACAGTAAGTAACAAACCATGACTTGAATGTAAAATTACATACACACATGAAATGTAGTTAAAGAAGGAAAGGAATCACACAGTTCGTAGATCTAGATTTCATACTGGAAGTTGTTTGGCAAATTCATTAGTCAATGTGGCTATGTCGGCCTTTGATTTTAGTTTAGATCTTTATGGATGATTTTCAGATATTTGTTATGAAGAAAAAAGAAAAGAATACCAATACTGAAACAAAAAGAAAAAGAATACAAATTCTGATAAAAACTAAAAGCAACAAGACATCCTAAAAGTAAAAGCAAGGTAACAATGTGCAATAATGAAAAAGCACATCAAACAACTATAGCACCATCAGAAAGTAAAAACAGGGAACTTAATTAATACTCTTGTTTACACTTATACACAAAATAAGCACCATCAAAAACATGTAAGGATGTATCATCATGCACCATACAAACAATGTCTACATCTTTATTTTAAAACTGAACGAAAAAGGCATTTTTAAAACCTTGCACTTGCAACACAATTTCCAACTGTCAAGGGGTTCTCATCTTCTGTGTTCAAGTGAGTGCAACTGATGAAATGCTTACCACCAGACAAACAAGAAAATGACCAATGGAGTCAAAGGTTCATGCCGCACATACAATGACAGTCTTGTCTTGCTCCGATCCTATAAGATTGATTCACTACAATGCAGTTCTTATGTAAATGTAAAATTCTGTTACTGTCCTGTCCTATATTGCAGTTCATAAATGAATTATGATACAAATGTGGGATAGGCCTGTCCTGAGCAGTGTGTTACACTATAATAAAATATCAATAGCTCATATCTGTGTGCCTACACCAAAACCTGGTTAAAGCCGGCGTCAATAAAATAGAATGGAGATAAAGGCGTTTAAAGTCGTATTTTCAGATTCCCATCAATTTTCATTTTTTTATGCAAATATCTAACTATTTTACTCTACTAACTATCCAAAAACATGTGTGCTGCAAAGTTTCGTACTTGAGAAAAAACACATTGTTGGAGATATTTGAGTTTTTGTGTGAGGATGACATAATGATATCATTCATTATAATGATTTGACACTTCACCCTTTAACAACACAATTTAGGTCATAAAGGACCTAACTACATGATGTCTGTCTCCAATAGGAAATGTGTGGACAGCCATATAAACTGCCCACACAAGCCTTGTCTGAACACCCCTATCCCCCACAGGGTTTCAATTCAGGGTCACCTACTTGGAAGCCAAACAAGAGGTAATTTCAGGCCATAATGTTATCATCATCATAGTAATAATTATCATAACAATGATAACAAGGTCTAGCATATTTCTCAAAGGGGAATCCACCTGTATAAGACAAGGTATGGGGGTCTGTCTTACACAGGTGGTAGTCTTGATAAGGCCTAAGGCTAAGTGTCTAATTTCATTAACTTTTAAAGTTTTTATAAAGAGAATCATTCCTGTCTTCAAAAAGCTTTTAAAAAGTGGAATATATTAGGTAAAAAATGAAACCTAATGAGACGATTGTGAGGTCCATACTTGGTTAGAGATCAGAACTTACTACATCTATATAAATAAGAGGCAAACTTTTGAACTTCAAGCCAGATCTTCTCCGTTAATACTGCACCAAAATGGATGCGG
>JAUELK010220037.1:0-10252 GCA_031471215.1 Gastropteron pacificum | reverse complement strand
CCCCCACCACCACCACCAAATAAACAAAGAGGTGAAACACTTTAATGAGAATGAGAGAATGAATGTTAACAGAATAAATGAAAGAAAAAGGACAGTATTGACATTCAACACTACACTAACACTTTGTTTGGATGAATAAAAGGGAAAATGTTTTTAAAAATATGAAGGTATCAAACCTTGCACAAAGAATGAGATGAAGTGGAAAATGTACTCACTCTTCATCCTTGTAGAAGTCTGAGAAGAGTCCAACTCTCTGAAAGCGTTTACGGGGCGGCTGCACAGATGTTGACTGGTCAGTCTCTTCTGTCTCTTCGTCACTGGAATGGTCAGACCAACTGAGGTAAAAAAGAGTACCTTTCACGTTTAAACAACCAATATATCAAAATCCAGAAGTGGAAAACTTACTTCCCACAACATATAATTGAATTGATTGAATATGAATAATGACAAAAGTAAAGTGTTGGAAAATTCACTTGCCATAATGATAACAACTACATGTATTGGACGACTTAGAATTAGCAATAATACATAATTTATATTATCAGTAAGATTGCTATGGAAGATCCATACACAATGTCTGTGTTGTCTTCTTTATTACTAAGATTAACACAACAAATACATCGACTCTTGACATCTTTGAACACTTTGGTTATAAGAACGATTCTTGGGTCAACAGAAATATTTCTCTATTTTTGCTTCGGATATACTGTTCTCAACAAAGTGAATTTATTTGATTGCCAAGGCTGATGGTAACCAAGCAAGAATGTGTGCATGCATACAGTCCTGTTCTTACTCTATCTATGTACAGCGTAATATGTAACGATTCAAATTGTTCATATGCCTACCATCAACACTTTACTGCACCTGCATGTCAACAAAAGTGTACGCACTATATGTATATTTATATTCTAATCAAAACATTGAAATCTGGGTATATCTTGGCTCAAAAACTGAACTTCGGATATAATAAGCGGTGCCTACTATAATTGATTCTATGCATGTACATACAAACACACACAAAAGTGTAAACATTCTTTTGTGAATTAAACAATTACACACTGATTTGGATTTATCCAAAAATCAAACTGACCTGTCAAGTATGGCTGAGATCTCTTCCACCAATTTGCGCTTGCTGCAGTGCTCAAGTGGCAAGGGCTCATACTCTGATAATGACACAGTGCCCGCTTTGTTGGACACGCTATTGCAATGAATCTTGTTAGAATGGCTTTGGTGGAGGGATGAAGGTCGTAAGCTCAGTCTCTTGGGAGACATGAGCCCACTATCCTTGGGAACGCCAGGGCTGGACAGGTGTGAGGGGTCTCCAGGCAAGATCTGACCCCTGCGATTTGTTGAGCTGCCTGGAACTCTGTTTGCCTTGATGGCAGGGGAGCTAGTGATCTCTGGTGGCTCAGAGAATACATCACAGTCTGCCTGAGTGCTAGGGGATAAAGATGAAGTCTTTTCAAGCCTAGGTGGTGAAGAGTCAGACTCATAGTCATTGCCATACAGATTGGCTGATTTCCTCCTCTTCTTGGAAGTTCTTGGTATGCCTTTATCCCCACCTAAGCGAAGGATAGGACTAGGCTCACCACTGCTGACATGGCACATAGCACCTGTAGAGCCAGAATTCCATCTATTTCTGAAAGCCCCAGGAGATACAGACTGCAAAAGTAGCTGGCATTCTGCACAGCCAGACTTCTCCTCTGGAGTGCCTACCATGGCATGCTGCGGACAAGATAGGTGCTGCTGAAAGGTTTTCCTGTTACTTAACCTCCTGCCTGTTCCTGTGGGAGATGGTGAAGACAGGGAGTGTAAAGTAGAACTGCGAGTGGACAATCGACTGGGACATGATGATGGAGATGGTGTCGTCAGGCTGCAGGGGCTCGGGGAGTAGCACTCTGTGTCAATGGTGAGCTGCTGGCCAAGGAATTGGCTGCTTGCCAGGAGATGCAGTCCGGGAGTCTCTACTGGTAAATAACATAATTGTTATTACTATTACACACATAAAATGAAAATACCGCCTGTACTAGAAACCAAAAAGTCAAATCAAAAGTGAAAAAAAGCAGGTGTATCGGTATGGTTTACAAAATAAAGTGGGCTTTTACTTTTATCAATGATCTTCATGTTCAACAGTGCCTTATAATTCTTGAACGTAAACAGATAAAACAAAAGTCAAATCAAACAGCAAATGCAAACATCTTATAATTTATATTTACTGAGTGGGCTTTTACCCACTACACTGTAGGCTTACTGCTCAAAATCAATAGTGATAGATAACTCTGTGTGGCAGGGCCTTTCTTAATGAAATACAGTACATCAAAATTCATATATTTATGAAAAAGAGCACAATGAGCAGGAAAGTATAGTATTTAGTATGTATTGGAATTAACAAAATAAGGCTGAATCAAACTGACCTGATCCTTTATCCTGCATTTGTTTCTTGGGTTTTCTTCCTCTTTTCTTGACAGCTAATGCAGACTCCTCCCTTAGTTCAGACTGTGTGTTAGAACTGACAGACAGCAATGCAGACGTTTGCCCAGGAGACTCAAGGTTCACAAGACGATGCCTTTTCTTGGGTGGTAAGCATTGGTCACTTGAATCACTGATGGATGAACTTTCAGGGTTTTCCAACATGTGGTCTGAAGTACTCTTCTTCCTTACTGACTTACCCACATGCCTAAATGCAGTGTGTGCTAGAGCTAAGGGTGATGGGGTACTCTTCCTTGCTTTAATAACCTTCGACTTTTCAATTCCATTCACCTCTGAGGTGGCAACTTTTGGCCTTTTGTTCACATCAATTTTAATTACTCTGAAAATTGAAGGCAGGGGTAGCTCACCTGGCCTAACACGTATGTAATTGTCTGTCTCATTTTCACCAATGGCCAGACCATTTATCCCTTTTAGCAAAAGGTCTATATCAGCAGCAAAAACAGGGTCTATAATGTTTCTATGTTTCGTTTTCCTGTACAAAAGCTTGTGCCTTTTCTTTCCTTTTCTGTCCATCCCATCACTTTGATCTGCATCAGTCACTCTACTATCACTCTCAACACCTGTCCCTGACTGGAATACATTCAGACGACCTAATGCCAATATTTTTGAAGGTTGAACTCTAGATGAAAAAAATGAAAGTCTCTTCTGAGATGTAGTGGTACCAAATGAACCAGCTGTACTTTTTTGAGATGGCCATGAAGTGAATTTACTAAATCTCCTTTGGGGTGAAACTGAACTGAATGTACCCAACTTCTGAGGTGGTTGGATTGGTGAAGGTGATGGAGCTTGTGGTGTATTTCTTCTTAGAAACTTCTTTTTCTTCCTTTTGTGTTGCCTCATCATTACATGAAGTTTTGGCTTTTTAGCCTTCGGTTTAACTATTCCCAAATCACTTTGTGGAACCCTTGGAAATACTGAAGAATGAGCCATACTGAATGGATTGTCAAAGGAAAGTGGTGGCGTGATCTCACACTGGTCATCTTCATGGGGGAACTGACTGTGTATTGAGGATTTAACACTTTTTAGTAAGGCATCCAGATCGTTGTCCTGAAATATGGAACATTTTCGCTCTCCAGATGATACACTATCCACATCTTGTTGGTCTTGATTGGAGTTGACTGGTATTGTTTTTGAATGCCTAGCACTATTTTGAGACTTACAATAGCTTGAATCACTAAGAACTTTCTTTGATGACAAATTCAAATCATGTTTTGTTGTTTTACTTACAGCTTTAGGGCTTTCATTTGCCAAAGCAGGAGCCTTCTTTTTCCTTTGGGTGAAACATCTTTTCTTCCCACATTTCCTTTTAACCTTTTTCATGACTACACAGCCTTTCTTGATTCCTGAAGGTGATTTCTTCACAGAAAATAAGTCATTGGACCCAGCATTTCCAGTCTGTGTCAATTCATCTGGATCTGGGAAATTCTTCCTGGGCCGGCCACGTGGACGCTTTATTGTTGGCTCACTGGATTCGTGCTTTTTGGCTTCACTCTTAGACAATACTTTAGAAGACTGTGTTTGTGATTTTGTCACTTTTGGTGCTATTTTTCTCTTCATGTTCTGTTTTCTCTTCCCTTGATTTGACTTGTCCACATGGTCTGAGCTTTGTACAGCCACATTGTGTGGGTCATGGAGAAGTTTTCTTTGAGTATTTTCATTAACTATATCAGTTTTTTTAGAATTTTGCTTTACAGTTCTTGGATATGGCAGATTATTTGATAACTTACCCCCACTTCTTTTTTGCCTACTTTTTTTCTTTACATGTTTAGATAAATCAGGAACATCAGTCTTCTCTGAGTCAATGTCATTATTGTTGTCAATATCTGAGGCATTGTCGCCGGTGCCACAGTTAACTCCATCCTTATCAACATGCTGACTTGGACATCGCATATTTTGAGTCTTTTTGGCTGATGCTTTCTTTGGTGACAAAGATTCATTTTGAGCTCCTTGGTTGGGGCCCTCTGAATGATCATGAACAGTACCAACCAGGTTGTCTGAGATGACTGCATCATCAATGGTGGGCAATAGTGTATCAACTTCAGAAGACATTTGATAGCTTGTGTTACCTTGTGACTGTGAAAGTGATGTTGGATGGTTGTCAGTAGCAAAATGCTCTGGACTATTTGTATTATACACACCACTGTACAGAGTACTCTTCTTATGTTTCAAGAACAATGTCTTTGTTTGCTTGGGGGGTCTTCCGATCTTTTTTCTTCCTGATGCTTGGCTAATCTTGTGTGGAGAGGAAACAATGATAGGAGAAATACTGACTGTCTGGTTTACATCTGTTGATTCTATGGCACATGTGGGCTCTTCATCTTTAGGCGTGATCTGTCTAGAACTGACAGGACTTTTCATGGGAATATGAACACTAAACTTCTCTACATTGGTTTCACGATCCAACTCTCGAACTATAATGTCTTTCACATTCGCATACTTATTTAGCCCTCTTTCCTTTGAGGTTGAACCACCATCAGGTTTTGTTTGTTGAACAGATACCTTCGAAGCTCCATCAAGTCCAGATGATACTTCCGACTTAAGCACTGTAACATCAGATTTGTTCACTTCAAAATGTGTTGTTGTATTCAGTTGTTCAGGGCCATTTTCTACAGCTGAAGATGGATTTGGTGACTCATTTCCAAAAGTGGACTCATCCAAAGAAATGATACCACTGTCAGGTGAAACATTGGGTAAGTTGTCCATCCGAAGGAGAGTATCACTGGGCTCATGTTGGTTTAGGTTACCAATAACATTGATTGCCTTATTCTTTTTCCTGACAACCTCTGCGCACTTAATGCCAGAAGAAAGTGGGACACAAAGAGTGTGCTTTTGTTCAGTATATGAAGACCTATCAGCAATCATTGATGGACCTTTCATTGAATGAAGACTTGCTTGAAGGCTGCCATCCTTTGGTTGGAGCAATGTTTCACAATGTGACTCTCCTGGGGCCAGATCATACATAGAAGAGCCAGAAGTACTAAACTTCACAGCCACGTCTGACTGACCAGTGTCTGGCAAGATTGTGATGCATGCTGGATCACCTCCTCCTGTCACATCACTAACAGTCTGTGCAGGGGCATCATCTTTGCTCTCAACCTGCCAATACAATGCAATGAGCTGCTATAAAAACTCTTCTAGAACTTCAAGAGTATACAGAATTCAGTCTTTCACCTTCTTTTTTTCTTCACCTTCTTAGAAAGCAACTTTACAAGGGTTGAAAATAACAAAATACATTTTTAAAAGCATCAAATGAGTTATCTCTTTGTAATATGTGGTGACTTAGGATGTAAAAATACTAAAATTTAAAGTAAGTCGTAAGTTGAATGATTTGACTAAAAACCAAGAATTCAATAAAACTGAGTTACAATGTAACACGAAACAATTCACTGATTAATTCACTTTCAGTAGGTAAAAAAGAACAAGAAAACAAAAAAATAGTAAGAGCTACATGGTCACAGTGACAACACAACATCTAAAAAAACACAACTTAACATCAGTACACCACAGTAGTGTAGTAGATGGCTAAAACATGTTTGTATTTTATTTTTCAAAATGCACTATCTGCTCTACGAGTCTTCGTGCTTATCATCACATGGTCGTATCTAGAACAAAAAAGACCCCCCACCCCCCCCACTATATCAAATTATCAAAAATTCAAGGGCTATTATCACAAAACAAAGAGAAAATAAAGAAACATCGCTGAGTATTCTATTCAACTTTGCCCTCTTCTCATTGTGGCTTTACATCGTTCAATTAAATTTTTTTTTAATTAAAACAAATTAAATTGTCATCTCACCTTATCAAAGTGATCACAACCCTGAGCTGTATCAGATGTGACTTCACTCATCTTGAAGGTTTCAGGTTTTTCAATGTCAATATCATTGTAATTCTTCTTGCGGCATGAAATGGTTAGCTTCAAGCCTCCATTTCCAACATTAGAAGATTCAATGGCAAATTCTTCTTCATTAAAGCTGTTGTTGAGCGAACTTGTGTTCGCTTCACTTGTCTCACAATCTGATACAAATGGAATGCCATCCTGATTCATTATTCATGTCTTGCTTCCACTTCCTGTGAGAACCTTTAAAGAAAAAAGATAAAATTATGAAAAAGTCACCATGATGACTACAGAATACAGTGTTACTTACTACAGTGGAATCCACTTATAACGAGTCTTGATATAACAAGAAGTCGGCTATAACGGCCAATATTGAAATCCCTGTTTTTTTCCCTTTCTTTATCTTTGTAAATAAAATTCTGTTATAAGCGCAATCAGAAAACGAGCAATTCGGTTCTAACGGAATCATGATGCTACTGGACACAGTGCTTAGGCCCAAAGAACACATCCCCGGTTGAGAAAAATGTCGGTGATATCGCCGTACAATGAGCTTGTAGGCGTTGTTTTAAGCTTAGTTGATCAGTATTGTCGCATACGACGGAGATGGACAAAGAATGTACGAATATAATCCACCCAAAGTCATACACATGTACTTTATTGTTCTTTTATTATGAAAATTATAGGATCTTTTCTAACGAAATCAGGATATAAGTATTATAAGGGACATTTCGCTCCAGTCCCCTCACTCTCGTTATAACACTGTATAGTACTAAGGCCCAGAACTATTGCTAGAGACAGAGAAGTTAGGTAGATCTACTCATCTATTGTTATGCTGGTACAAGTTAGTGTAGGCAGCGTTTCTGTCTCCGCCTAAGAAAACACATTTTTGGCGAAACAGAATTTTTACTATCATTACTATCAGTGATCCAACAACATATAAACATAGTTAGGCCTTCGCCCTTCTGTCCAAAAATGTCACTCTAAGAACCCGCTCAAGTCCACCGTAGAACCTGTTTTCCAACACTCCTTCAAAGCGTTAAATGAAAATGCACTGAAAAATTACCAGAAACCACAGATGATTACAAAACCCAACGAAGACTGTTGAATGGTATGAAAATAAGCCCAAATACGGGAGCAACAGACGAGACCCAGATACGGGCATCACGAAATGGGAACATCAGACAAGAAGGAAGGGCAGATGTGAATGACATCAATCAAAGGGATGGCAGCCTGCCATGTGAACAGAGTGGGTGCGTGGTGATTGTCACAGTGGGTGAATCTCACTCAATGCGACTGGATGGAGTGGTCATCCATCAGATGGAATTGGTGTCTCTGGGACAACCCGATGAATTATTGAATGGCGTAGAGATATAGTCAGTGAGATTAGAATTTACATAAAAACAATTCAACTTAAAGAGCGATGTAACAATGACTAACCAACCCTGTGGGAATGGGCATGTATCGGTTGTGAGATCTTTCATCAATTTGATTGGTTTTGACTTTCTTTCAGCCAATCAGGTGGACAACGTTTTAGACAAATATTTTATTTATGGTGTTGTAAGAGAAGCGACTACAGACTGCATATTTTTATGGTGCCCCTTCTTAAAATCATAAGAACCCAATCCGCCTAAGAACCCATTTTTCTCCGCTCCCGAGGGGTGGGTTCTTAGGCCACTGTACCATTATTTTAATATTACATTATAAATGTGTGCTAGTATAAGAGTTGGAAAGTCAGCTTACATGTCATTCCATTTTAGTTTTCAAATCCCCAAGCGTCAAAATGCAAACTTTCTCTCATCAATCTGAAGATATCTGGTTAGGGAGCCGACATAGCCACTGAGGGGTCATGTTAGCTGAGGCGCGAAATTGCACATACAGTTACAGTGATGATAGTAATGAATTTGTAGTGATCAAATCAAGGATTTCAGAGCCTGTGTAGGGACCCAGTAAGCGGAAAACCTTTGGATTAGAGAGGCAAAGTATGCCAACCCCACTCTAGATTTAGAAAAGAAGAAGAACAAGACTAATCCTCTAGATCTAGAATCTACATCATAATATGGCTTAGGCCTAAAAAACACAAACCTAGGTGAACTCAAACCTCAAATTCAGCTGCCAATTAATGTTATAATCCTCAACACAAGTGCTCAAAGCAAACAATAACAAGATTCTGGGCCTGCTTGCACCAGTTCTTGGATGGAGAGAGCCTGAGATTGAGATTGTTATATATATATAGTGTTGGTCGGACCGAACAGTACTGCAGTACATTTGAAATGTGGATATTTCGAAGAATCAGTAGAGAGTTGGCTTGGACAAAAAAAATGACCAACAAGACAAAGTTGTCTGTGTGAAATGAAGCTAAATATGAAAATGTGACGCCCCAACTGATACTGGTAGCCACTCTATAATAAAAGCCCGCAAACTGATCTACTTTGTGGTCAAGTCGGCGAAAAAGGTGTTCAAACCCAAAGAAGCCTAAAAACCGACCTTAAACTTAAATAACCAGAACAAAATCTTGACTGGAAAATTTGAAAAATTGAGGGCACCAGACAGAGGAAGGGGTCGACCTAGATCTAGACAATACAAACAATGGAACGATAACACATCAAGTAAGGAAGGACTGGAAGTGGATGGGAAAACCATGGATAGGGATGCACAGGACCGCACATTGTGGAGACAGAGAGCCATGGAACATCACCTCTGAAACAGAGATGTCAGTGTCATTGACACAGTCACAGGAAGAAGAGATTATCATCAAATCAAGCCTAAATTCCTAAATAAAGTATAACAACAGTTTAGATTTAGTGATGATAGTCTTCAACTTCAACACAACAACCCCAGGCCCAGACTAACAAAAGAAGAAGAAGATCTAGAAACTAGATTAGATTAGATCACAGTTGCAGATTGATGATCTACATACATATCTACACACAGACAGAGAGTAGAGACTTAGATCTAGACTCTATCGGAGTATCACTCAACTCAGTCAGTGATCTGTCTGATTGTCTGTGTCTAGATCTATCCATCATCATCTTCTTACTTACCTCACTCACTCATCCAAGGAGTAAAGTAATAACAACATTTCTGATACTCGCATGGAGGGAAAATTACAAAATAATTGTCTTGGTATACTTGTAGTATCCTTCTAAGTAAGTGTGTATGATAAGTGACTGCTATGAAGAACAAAAGTCCGCTTCAGTGGAGGAATAACGGGGTTCATTAGTACACACTGAGAAAAGGTAAACAGAGCTGCAAGGTGTGCTATGCTTGACACTCTTCTTTGCCATACTTTGAAACCAAAATGGCGTCTGCTGGTCTATCAGCTAGTTCGAAGGGATTGTCGATATAAAACTGACAAGATTATCCCCTCAATTATTTTAAATAGATTGTAATTAGTCTTTTAAAAAGCAGAAGATATACAATTTTTATTTAGCTATGTTCACGTCATTACACTTGAAATTACGCTGAAGAAAGAAATAAGTACTATAAATGTGGAGCTAAGTTATCCTTTCGAGTCAGATTTACCTTCTGCGCTATTTTAAGATAAGGATGCGCCGTGAGAAAATATTTTGGCCAACATAATCTTCTTCTTCTTCAATTTATGACTGCAGCCTCATAATAATAGAGGACTTTTGCAATCGCGCAATGTGACTCTGCAATGCCTTTGAGGATATTAAAATACACACACCAGATGTTACAATACAATGTATAAAAGCATGACTTTTATTCATGAAAATTAATAAAACTGGTGCATGTTTTTTTTCTATTCGTTCATGCGTGCTTATATATCTACAACAAAGTTTTCTTAAAAGATAATATGTAAGTAGTTTGCCTGCGGCCTTCTAGTTCTAGGCTAGTGGTTGGCCCTAAATGTGCTCATCATAGTTAGTTCTCAAGGTCACAGACCTGAGTTTAATCTTTAAGAGGTTG
>JAUELK010220026.1:0-10252 GCA_031471215.1 Gastropteron pacificum | reverse complement strand
CAAAATTGGTTCTTTTCCGCCGGGCGGAGAATACTCAAATTTGGCTATATTCCGCCCGGCGGAAAATAATCACAGCCTATTACTATAGATAGGCTACTAACTATGTACAACAATTATAGTACAATGGCAAAATAAAACGTAGGGTCGTAGGCCTATATACAGTATCATTCTGACAACACAACTTCACCTCCTCTCTACATCTCTGAATAGATCTAGTCTTGAAACAGATGGTACAAATGACATTTTATATCGTTATGATCTTGATGGATTTGCATTTGGTAAAAGTGACATGACGGTTTCTTCACCCAGCCGAAGATATTTTTTTTAAACATTCTCTTTTTTTTTGCATTGAGTATTCAGGTGTGTTATTAAACCGTTTGTTATCAAAATGCTGGTGTATAGTAACACCCTTGTAAATTTCCGTTTTACTGCAAAAATGAACATTTCTAGACTCAGGAGTATCTCTATGGACTCAACAACAAAGACTACGTCATTCATGACTCAAAGTGCAAAGACAGAGAACCAGACGGAAAATAACAAAGAATCGACTGCGCATGTGTCATTCGGGTGTATAATAACACTGCATTATTATACACCCGAATTTCGCATTGATTGATTGATGAACAGACACAATCCATTACTTTTTAGAGATCTACTTAACTTAACTTAAAATACTTAAAGACGTGATCTTTCAACGTTCAAATTTCTTCAGATGAAAGATGCAATGTGTCTTCTTAGTCTTAATATTAATAGGTTTCCGCCGTTTTTTTTCATTTTCGATCATAGGCACCCGACATCATTGTTTGTGAGTTTGTGTCTGTTTCTCAGAACTAGACCTATCCTACCTATAGATCTACATTCAGCATCAAGTGCGCGCTTTTGCCTGGCTAGTACACAAATAGAAACACCCTCCTTTGCTTTTATAACAATGAACAAGAACTAAGGAAATTGGTTGTTTACACACAGGCGGTCATGGGGTTTTGGGTCACGTGGTTTATACAAAATCCTCAACATTGATATAATTTATATATATAATCACTTATAATCGAAACGACGGCGGATTAAGCGCAAGAATGTACATGTATTATTGCTGGCAGTCGCAAAGCAAAAATGACAATCTTATAATAATATATGAAGCAATGAACAAAGATATTGACCTGCCCATATAAGCCAACTCATTCCAACCCAGGACTCTACCAGAGGGCACAACTAATTTGTCATCTCCTATGCCAGAACAGACACCTGCAGGCACTCATTCTTTTTAATTACCACAAAAGGTTATGGAACAAAATTCCACATTACATGCGTTCCCTTCGTAACCTAACATCAGTTCAATTAACCAACTCATACACTAAACCTAAGTAACCCCGAGTAACAGGATCTCCTGGCGTAAAAATTTCAAAAATCCCCGGATTACTGTGGATCCCTGGCCAAAGCCTAGCCCTTTACCCTTTTGTATTCGAGGCTGGGTAACATCACCTTGAAAGTCTCAGAAAATAGGCCCTACCACTAATCTTAGTAGTCAGTAGGCCTAGTGGTAGAACTGTCTAGAAGATGAGATTAAGTGGAGGCATACACTTGCAGATTCTTGTGTTTAATCCGCCGGTTTCGTTTTGTGATCGATTATATCAAGAATCAAAATTGAAAATCGATTATTTTCTTTATTTTTGTATCTCACCTGACAGTGATATTGAGTTTAATCGAGCTTTAATCTAAACCGAAACCACTCTGAATTGATTGAATGCAAGAAAATAAAAGATTGATGATTAGGAGCCCTTGTCACCTTGCTTGACGTATTTGATGTTTGAGGCCTATCATCAGGGCCTGTTCATCATTCCAAATAAACGATTCTGTTTTCAATAATGTTGTGTTCAGTATATGTGGCTTTGATGCTATATGGTGAAGGCTTGAAAAGAGATTTTATCATCTCTCCTGTGGGAGTAAAGTTTTAAAACAAGTTAATACTGACAGACCCTGGGAGCTCGTTCCATGTGTTGATTACTCTTTGAGAGAAAGTTCCACTGCGAACTTCCAATCTGTAGTGTTGTTGATCAGTTCTTGTTGTTTGGCAGATGGTGATGTTTTAAAAAAATTGCAGAGTTAACTGTCACAGAGTTGTGATGTAGCAATTGATGGTAGCATTAATTGTCATAGAACAACAAGGTAGCAATTGTCCCAATTTTGTAAATCATTTTTTCATTCATTCATGACAGTATTTTATTTCAAAGTAATGCCTTATGTTTGTAATTTATTTAGAATTGTCTATCTACATCAACAACATGAAAAGTGATTGATTCTTTTTCAGCAATCCAATAAAGTAGTTTATTAATAGTCATTTCACTCATGATTGCTCATCATAGACTTATTTGTGTGTGTCTGCAGGAGGAAATTACTACAGAGACTTCAGAGAGCAAAGAAGAGAGGATAGACGGCTGAAAAGGCAGGCCGAAAGAGAGGCTAAAAAGGTGGGTAACAAAGTTAATCCATTGAAGGTATGGATATGCACCATCAAGGACTGGAATTATTTTTCTCAGGATGTTGTAAAGGTAAACACCATCAACACGTTTGTATCACGGGTGCTCGTCCCCTCTAATAACAATAACAAGATTGCTTTTTGAAATATTTGTTATCCCAACTGTTGATGATTGTTATCATAAGGAAGAAAAAGAAAAAAAAGCTGTAATGTGGTAGCCTTGTGTTCCTTTTAGTCATTACTTTTATGAGCTTGTATTTGTGTAACCTCAGCAAAGCTTATCAAATTGAAAAGGGTTCTCTTAGGCAATGAAGATACAGTACCAGTCGCTTTATATAAGAGCGAGAGCATTCTTATACCCGAAGTTCAGTTTTTGAGCCATGTAACCATGTGATTTTTTTTCTCATAACGGTGTGTTGATTACCTTTGAAAAATCAAATTGACTTAATGACTTGCAATTTCTGAACTGAAGAATGTTAAGGACAATGTTTTCCAATGTAGTAAATTCGCCCGGACACTAATCATTTCGTCGCATACAGTCAATCGTCATGGCCCAGTTTTCAATGATTTGATAAGTGCATACAATTTGGTTGACATACAATGTCTTAGTCACAGACAGCAAAACACCCTATCAGACAACAACACCACTCGCCTTCTTACTTACCGACAATAGTTTCGTCATCAGTTGTATACACTGTCTTGTTCACCATAAATAAATGAGCGTGGGATCAGTGGTCGTTAAATTGTGTTGACCACGCCCGATAAGCAATTGTTTTCAGTGGGCCAGAAACTGTGCTGACTATATTATCACTGGAAACTGTTGCGTCATTAGAACACCCTCCCCTCTTTGTTCTGGTGTGGTAAAGTGTCGATGGTCTTGGTAGGCAATATACAGTGGAGTCCGCTTAAAGTGGATGATAGTTTGTGGTCCTGGTTGAAACACTATTTGTTTAAGTTAAGATAAAGTTGATATAATTTGAACCAGTTTCCTGGGGAAATCGGACAAAGTGAATGAGTGAAAGCGAAGAACGGACAGGTTTGTCACTGTCGCCATGCTGTGAAAATAAGATTCCTTGCCTCAGAAAATCCCAGCTGGTCGTTGGCATGACAATCAAAAAGATAGAGCTCTAGTCTAGGCTCACCCATGACAATAAAAAAGATAGAGCTCTAGTCTAGGCTCACCCACGACAATCAAAAAGATAGAGATCTAGTCTAGGCTCACCCACGACAATAAAAAAGATAGAGCTCTAGTCTAGGCTCACCCGCTGTGTTGTCCCCCGACCCCACCTGCACCCTAGACTCACCATAGGACATCTGTAACAAACCAACTTGGTATTTTCTTGTTGCTTCCCTTGATTGTGGCCATAATGGTTAAAGTGAACTTCGGATAAAGTGAACACTTTCTTCTGGTCCCAACGTGTTCACTTTAACTTTAAGCCGACTCCACTGTGAATATTATAAACAACTTTGAATGTTATCTATTACACTGTACATGGATAGAGTAAGAGCAGGACTGTATATAAATCCACTTTGTTGAGAACAGTTAGTTCAGTCGTTCTTATATCCGAAGTAACATTTGTATATCCGCAGTAGAAATAGAGAAGCAATGCGGTCAACTGAAAAATTATTCTTAGCCGAGGCAACATTCTTTTATTGAACACTCTTAAATAGGTACTGTGCTTTGTAGACATTTGCCTGTTGTGTTGTTCTTCTCATGATTCAGTGATGTAGAATAATACAAATTGACTTGTCTTGAACAAAAACATGAATGCTCTCATATCTGTTCATTAACCTTGTGGAAAATGCATGCATGGCTTTTACAATGCCAACACTTGATTCAAACGTCAACATTTTGTGTGTGTGTGTTGTTTTCTCAGGTTTGTTACAGCTGTCGCGGCCCGGGGCACAACATGTCAGAATGTCCATTTTTGTCAGAGGCCAGTCAACAAGGAACCTGCTTTAAATGTGGTTCCACAGAACACTCTGCATCTTTTTGTACAGTCAAAATCCCCAAAGGTATTTAGTTATTTAGGCTACTAGTGGCTAGCTAAAGAACTGAACATGGTTTTGAACTCTTATTTATACATGGGTTGTTTTTTTTAGTATGCAGTTGTTTTAGAAAAATTGTGATATACTTCTCTTTCTCTTTACTTTGTTATTATCAGAGTGAGAGAGATGACTTGTCAATTGAATATTAATACACGATTTTATATCACTATTATTAGTCAAACAAAGAGCACTTTCAGAAATAGAACAATGGCAATTTACATGTTTTGGGTGTATTTAGTGTAGTGTATGACTCATGACTATTGTATGTTAATGTAAGACTTTTACAAATGTTTTAATTTGTTGATCAGGGTCCTACCCATTTGCCCAGTGCTTCATCTGTGGACAGAAAGGTCACATTTCCAAACAATGTCCAGACAATCCTAGGGGTCTCTATCCCAAAGGTAAGTACTTTGTGCATTGCAATGCATTTAGGCGAATATAATATAGACATGCAACAAAGCCTATTCAGTGATTTTTCATGACAAGCTAACTAGAAATTAGAACTCATTTCTTCCGTATTGATTGAATTTATGCACTGTTGTTTGGAGTATAACAGAATGTGTTCTATAGTAATAGTATGCATGATTACACTGCTTAAAAAAAGGTTTACACCACACAAAGTCAAGTCAGGTGAAGGTACCATACTGGTACTCAGGTTGGCTGCACCTGCTTCTTTTTGTGCAGATGTTTTTACATATCTGCTGTGATATAATGACTCAACCAAACAATGTAGTATGGTATATGATGGTGACCATTTTCAGTCACACAGTAGAAGTTATTGTTAACAATTGTATGGAACGATTTTCAAATTTTGATGGTTCCCTACAGTGAGAATAGTAGGAGCAGTTGCAGTAGTACATGTACATGTAGTAGGTGTAAGAATTGTACTAATAGTGACCCATTTTGAACAAGATGTTGTGTTTCCAATCTACAGGAGGTTGTTGTAAGCAGTGTGGGTCTGTGGAACACCTGAAAAGAGACTGTCCTCAATTCATTCTTAAGAGAGGTAAAGGCCCCCACAAGCTGATATATAAACAGCATGTGTTCACCTATGTATTTTTAAAAGAAATATGTTTAAAAGGTGTAAAATTGGTACCCAACTATAGACAGTGAAAGATATTGTCAAAATGTTGGTATGGACGCCGGCCAGGCAGCACTACCAGTATGCCTCCCAGGAGGTTGAGATGAAACTGGTCTGTCGGTGTAATATATGCTGTTATGCGCTTTGAGCTCAAAGAGAAAAGGTGCTATATAAATCGGCTATTATCATTTATTTGTTTAATAATTGTCTAATTTATCATTTTTATGTGTATATCTTTACAGCATAAAAACGTGTTTGCATATGACAACGCCAAGATGCCTTGTTGATAGGATGATGATGTGATTCTTCACTTGATGTTTGGACTAATGCTTTGTTTAGATGTGTGACAACTTTCCCTGTTTGGCAGAGTGCTTATGACATGGGAATCCATGGTAGATTTGTGTCAAGAAAATGGATGAATACATATTTGTTGCATTTTTTCGGAACCCAGTGTGCACCTCCTCATTGACTCAACTGTGTGTATACAAAATCCCAGAGCATAGTGGTAGGAGACTTCAATTTTTGTTTGTGTGCTCCAAAAAGAATTTGTGACGAAAATGGAGTAACTTTGTGATTGCACCTTACCCTGTATTCCATTGTATCACTATCACTCTTGATTCTAATCTAATCCCTGAAACAGGTCAGGCAGAAGAAGTGACTGTTGATACTCTGGACATGGAACAAAGCGCTGATGCTGAACCAGTGGAGCAGACAGAGCCTGAGCCAAATTCAAATACCAAAAAGAAGAATAAAGTGGTCAAATTCTAGTGATCGTGTTCAGTTTGTGTCTTTTTTTAGTCTAAGCATAGGTACAATATCAGTGCTAGGTTATCATTGACTCAGTGAGCTTTACGGCATTACCCAAGCAGACCTGATTCTTTCCAGCACCATCTTTTAACTTAACCTCATTGGAGTTACCATACACTGTTAGTAGATTGGCAGGTACTTTGACAAATGGTGTGACTGTAGGTGCAGGTAAATGAATGTATAAATTGTCACAGTCCTGTCAGTAATAGTGTTTCTAGAACACTGTAGGGGTCGCACATTCGACCCCACCCTGTGCCAGCTCAAAGTTGGTGTTCACTTTGAGTGTCTTTTCAGCCCCTGGTCTCCTTGATAGGTGGGACTGAGCACCTAGTCTTCTCGGATAAGGACGATAAACTCTGAGGTCCTGTGTGCACATTGCACACATTAAAGATCCCTTGGCAGATTGAAAGTTATGGTCGCTGTCCGGACAAAATTCAAAATTAAATCCCCCAAAAATATAATGGCGACTGCGTGTTGGCTTCAGCGAAAAGCGGAGCTCATAACACTGAGGCAAAATTCCTTGAAAAAGGATAAAGAAAGTGTATACAAATTAGTACGAAGTAGAAGAATTGTTGGAGAGTGACATCATTAATCAAATGCACACTGACATGATGAGGCAAGTTCTTTCTGGACTTTATTTGATACCGAGGTCATTTCAATTTGAAAAATAAATCACAAACAATAAGACACACATGTCAATGTACACCTGCTATGAGTGATATGACAAGATCATATTATAAAAAGTAGATGTAAAGGATTCGCTCAGTATTATAGTTATAGTAAGCTCAATTTTTGTCCCCATAGAAACATAAAAAATAAATGTCATCATTCACAAGAAAACATCCACCCGTTCCATCTTCACATTTACACTTCCATTGAGTTTGGTTTCATCCTCTTATCTTTCATATTGATGTTGTATTCAAATCAGAAACATATATGACATGACTTGACACATGAAAACAAACTCCATGTACCCTGATTATCTGTTCATGTTGTAGAAGACATTGTTTTATCACATATGAAGAATAGCAATGTACAATGAAGAGCATACTTGGCAAAGTCATAAGAATAGAAGAGCTTTTCTCTGTCAGCATTGAGCAAGAATACAATGTAGAGTAATGAATGATAACTCCCTTTTGTTATACATTTTTCCTTGTATTTCATACATACCCTGCTTCCAGAAACTGTAAGCCTGGAAGAAAGTTTCAGGACAACTTTTTGAGAGAACGAAGAACACAACAGAACAAAGGTCAAATTTGAGAATGTTTACGTAGTTGTAAGGTCTGATATGTCAACGTCCGTTTAAACAGTCATTCTGGAGAAATCACAAATTAGAAGAAACAAAAAATATAAAAATGAAGAAGTGTTTTGCTCATTTTTAGCATGGTTTAGCTTGATGCCTCCAGGTAAGATGAAGGCAAAATACAGTGCAACCCCGCTTTAGAGACATCATCTACTCTCTATAGCGACATGGTGCCCAAGTCCTGAATTATGTCCTTACCAATAACCAGTGATGATAATAGGAAACTGTCAAAAAAGAGGAAAACCAAATGGCTGCGCGGTGAGAGCTGTTCACAATGTAATCTAGCCCATTCCCTCAAAAGGGCCTAGCCAATAAATTATTCTAATTTGATTATATTAGATCTAGATTGACTGATTCTAGTGTGGAATCCAGATCTAGAAAATGGAAAACTAAAAGCAGTGTTTAGGTCTAGATCTAGCTAGATTTAAGAGTCCCATGACAGGATCAGGATGCACATAAACGTAAACTCAAATCTACTTTTTGGGACATACTTGCTTGTTTACTGTCGTCAGTGATAGATCTAGACATGGAGCGTCTTTCTAACTAACCCTAGATCTAAAATCTAAATCTAACCATTCTTTCTTTCTATTTAGAAACGATCTCGTTGTGGGAGCAATCATTTCCACTATCAAGGCTCAGTTAATAAATGAATTTATCGCTTTCTAACTAAACATCCGAGTGGTGATCTTCAGTATCATTATCACCTCAATTGTGAAAGCGAAAGTAGAAAGAAACACTCGGCTGGTTCTTTTGTTGTGATTACATGAGTACGCCTGTGGTTGCCATTATAATCAAAGTCTTGAGTATCGATCTTAGACGTGTCTAGTTTCTTTCTCTATTAATATCCGCGATACACGCACATTAAGTGGGCAATGGGCAACAAGTACTGATTACGGGATGCTGCCTCGTGGTTTTTATCTTTCGAACTATTCATCTTTCCCATTCCGCCAAAAAATTATTTTTCGCCTCTTTCCACCGGTCAATCGGCGGAGCGGATTGCGAAAAGAGGAAAATGACCGGCTGGCAGAAAAAAAGAGGAAAATAACTGGCGGAAGGAAAAAAAGCTGAATTCCGCCAATTGGTGGAAGATTATCATCACTGAATAACACCTCTCTGTAGCGACATAATATGATAATTGATAATAATTTATTTCTATAGCGCACAAATCCACCTAAGTGCTCTAAGGCGTTGAACAATTTCAAAAAACTTAGCATAATACAAAACACATATCTTACACACACACACACACGAAAAAACGAACGAACGAACCATTTAGCAAAAACCCTGTATAGCGACATCAGTATTGATGGTCGACAGCACCAAATTGGCAGTCAAAACGATTTTCCAGTGGAATGAAAACTGAAAACACGCTTTTTCCGGAAATCCCGAACTAGTAGCTGATGAGAACCCTTGTTTCCCTAACAATGAAAACACGTGCTCATCAGCAATTGCGTAGTGACATCAATATTGGTAATGGGTGGTGATCAACAACTTCAAAGCGACAGCCAAGATGGTATATCCGCATAGGCGTGGGGGGTGACGTTTCATAGGAGGATGGGCAACAAATACGCTTGATTAGTTGACTACTACATTATTACAAAGCAAAACAATGAAGTTCTTACATGAATACTCACGCTAGAGTTTTTCAAACAGATGCGGTCTCGGAAACTTACACACTGACATCACGGTTTTCATGGAAATGAGGAGACATGGATCTGCCATCGTGCATGGTAGACCAGTGGAAAAACAAAGAGTCGGAAAAAAAACATAGACCTGGGACAAGCAGTAGTAGTAGAAGACTAGACGCTCGTATTGTGCGTTTTGTAATTTAGGGTCATTTTTTTGTGGAAATACCCAGGTCACAAGTTGCCTTTGAGGGGTACTTAGAGAAATGTGTCGCATTGAAGAGGGGGTCGCTATTTAGGGCTTCCACATGTATTAAAAGTAAAAGCAAAACAATGATGTTCATAATTTATGAAGGAGCTGCAAAAAGAAAGGGGAGAACCCATTGACGACCATGGGCAACTTTTATACCGTGTTAGTTGCTTCCCTTGATGGGGGGTCGGGAGGGAGTAATTTCCTCCTGATCCCCCCATATAACTCTATAGCGACATTTTGTCCTGGTCGTGACGATGTCGCTATAGCGGTGTTGCACTGTATGACAAATATTGTTAATATTGTGTACCCTTCAAACATTTACAAATGCACAGTTCAATGTTCATTAAATACATGTACTTTGCATCACTTGAAAACAATGCTTTCATTTTCATGCATAACAGTTGTTCATACAATCAAAGTTGAATTATTTCAACATGTGTTCAGAAAGAAGAACAAAATCTAAACAGGAGTTTTAATACAAACAAGTGTGTGTATTATATATGTACAAAAATGTTTTTGCTTAAAAGTTAATAGGCCTGTCAACAGAAGTGTTGGGCGTTAGTCGAAACTGGCCAGTATCGGGTAGTATCGGGTACCCGGACCCCAATATCGATCGATAGTCGATATCGATACTATGACGTCACGAAAAGCTAAAAATAGC
>JAUELK010220015.1:0-10252 GCA_031471215.1 Gastropteron pacificum | reverse complement strand
TATGGTATGACGAATAAGTAGTAGGCCCTTGTCCGTCATACAGTATGGTATGACGAATAAGTAGTAGGCCCTTGTCCATCATACAGTATGGTATGACGAATAAGTAGTAGGCCCTTGTCCATCATACATGTGATGATGAGATCAGTTTGGTAGGTGCTAAGGGATTGGGGATTTTCCCCTAGAGAGTTTTGTTTGACATGTCCTCCTATGTTGACACTGGTGTCAGGTCAAACTTCACAGGCAAGTTACAACATCATACACTTACATCAACAGTAGGAGTCAAATTGTTCTGACCTACGCATGATTGGATTTGGTTCCATCTTGTCTGTGATTGATTGAGAACACCCATCTCGTGGTATGACGGATAATGATAAGGGCTGCCGAAATTACTTTCCCCAAAAAGAAACTCATAATTACCATAGCATACAATACATGTATGTTCAACACAAATCACTGAAATTTTGTGTCATGTTCAATTGTACTTTATTGATCCTTATTTTCTGTTTGAAAGAAAGAGAAACACACTGGAACAATTCATTTTGTCTTGTAGTCAGCTTTTGCTTTCCACATTTAGCTTTAGCAGGGGTATCAAGGTATGCGTTTCTTCTTTTGGACGGTATAATAATATGCTCATTTTTATAGAGCTCTTTCCCTGATGCAACAGGCTCAAAGCACTTTACATTTACATGGTGAAGGCACAACAATTTGCATGTGTATAATAATAAATTCATTATAATATTCCTATACAAACAAATTATGTAATTGTTGTCAACATGAATCTGCAACCTCTATTTGTAGCTTGTTCTTATAATTTTCAGTGATCCACAATAATGCTTTTGTTATTTTATTGAGAGCTCTTCCCCGGAGAGGTTTAGGTTTAGCTTGCCCCTATCTTTGATTGAGCATAACTTTTTGTGTGTGTGTTCATGACATGTTATGTAATACCACATATTTCCATGTCCATGGATGAATGAAGTCCTTGTCTTGAATTGAATTGAATCAGTTTATTGGAAATCAAGGCCTTTGGCTCACATAACATTTGTTTCAATTGAATATGTTACAGGCAAGACTTCCATCATAAACATAGGATTTTATACAGACATTGGTGGACAACATTCATACATGTACATATTTTGACTATTTTTTTGTTTTCATTCTTTCGTCATGATTTTCGTGTCTTTAATATAGTTAATTAAGTCATAGAAGATGGATGTATTTTTACAAAATAGAACTTCATGTAGCTTGGTGTCTAAAGACATGTTTTCTGAAACTAAGTAAAAGTATTGAGTGTTTAGTTCTTATACTCTCATATCTTGTACAAGTCCTTGTCTTGACTGGTTGTGTGTCAATGCACAGCCACAGCATCCGAGTGAATGCAGTGTTGCCAGGCCTTGTGACCACTCCCATGACTGAAACGATCCCCGACCACCTTAGACAGATGACCATCATGATGATACCACTGGGGAGAATGGGAGAGCCAGAGGGTGGGTTGTCTATGTCATGATATTAATAACAATAAAGATTAATTATATATAAAAAGGGTACCCGACTACCAGCATGCCTCCCATGAGGTTGAGTTGGCCCTGGAATGAAACAGTTCTGTCAGGGTAATATTGTGCTTCTGCTGTAAGGCATTTCGAGCTTGCTGTAGAGCAACAACAAAAAAAGGTGCTTTATAAATCAGCTATTGTTATACTCCGTTCACCATCTTATCTTGTCTTATCTTATCTTACCAGAAATCGCGGAGGTGTGTGCTTTCTTGGCCTGTGAGAGAAGCAGCTACATGACTGGCCAGGCCATAGAAGTCACTGGTGAGACAAGTGTTGTGTTGGTGTTTTTTCTTAAGATTAGCACTGAAATTTTGTAGTTTGTATTTGTATACTGTTTTATCACTCCAGGGAAATTTGCCTTAGTGTTATGAGCTCTGCTTTTAGCTGAAGTCAACACGCAGTCACCACAGAACAGAGCCTATCAGACATTTTATTTTAGCGGGGAAATGGGGGTTATGACAGGGTTTATAACTAGCCTACTCCTTCGTTGATTTCAAGCTGCCAATGGATCTTTAACGTGCACACGGGACTAGGTTTATTGTCCTTATCCGAGAAGACTAGGTGCTCGGTCCCACCTATCAATAATCAATATCAAGGAGACCAGCGGCTGAAAAATCACTCAAAGGGTACACCAACTTTGAGCTTGCACAGGGTGAGTTCAGCCTGCGACACCTTGGTGTTGGTTGAATGTATTACCTACTGTGCTAACACAGCCCATATGATTGATCCCATCATTCTACAAGTACAAGTGATTTCAACGCAGAGGTTGTTTGGTCATTTAATTTCAATTACCTATCTCTGTTCAGGGGGCATTACAAATGCTTTTATTATTATTATTATTTTTATGACAAGACTTTGGTACTGTCAACCCTTATATCCAACTAACCAATCAACTTTTTTGTTGTAAAAGTTTACAGAACACCATGCATGTCTTCAATGTAACCAAAGAGGATTGTCCTCTGTGTCATGCTACCTCATGGAAACACCCAATTTAAATATGTTTACTAAATGAATACTACATTATGATGATGATGAAAGTGAAAGTCATTTGTATAGCGCACAAATCCATGCTTTCATGCTCTAAAGCGCTGCGAGATCTACAGACAAAAATAATACACACACAACTACAGTACTGTTCCACTCAAACTGGGCCTGTGCTATACACATTATAATAGTAATAATACATGTCCTAAATAGCAACAAGTTTAGCACTCGAATGCTCTTTTGTCATAAGACTATTGTAAGGTTGTGTGTACATTGTACATCACGTTTTGTTTTGTTTTTATTCCCCTACAGGCGGTCTCAACATGTGATGACAGCATTGCGTTGCACCTATCGTCAAGGCATTGGATAGGCAAAGAAATAGTCATTGTACAATACTAGAAGCTATGTGATTAAAAGTGCAATTTCATTCAGTCCTAGTGCACTGAGGACATGCTATGCATTTCTGAATTACTTACATTTCGACTATCAAAGCAAGTGTTATGTGTTAGTGTTATATTATTAATATTGTTATTAACTCGTAATGTCTGGTGAGCCGCACCATACAGCTCCACAAAGTTACAATATGACAATCCTCACGGTCTTATTAGTCTTACTTAATTAAAGAGTTTGTTATTCATGTGTCGCAAAAATGGCCATGTATGGTAGACTTTACATAACAAGAGTGCCTTTGAATGCGCTTCATAAAGACATATATGATTATGAATGGGAACTGTATTTTGTAACTGCTATGGTGCATTTTTACAAGATAGTTCTTACCTTGTTACTGTACCTGTTGTCTTCACCACAAGATGTTTTTGTATGTTATTTTTCAAGATTTAGAATACATAATAAAGAAATCTAATCCCTAAATATGACCAGGTGGGTTCTTTTAAATGTGTTCGTTCTTGTATGACATTACTAGCCTAGTTGGTATGTGTTGAATTGCAAGAATGTGAATATCATCTGTTTTGTTTGCTTTAGTGAGATAAATTAAGGGTGCAAACAGAGTGGATCCGTTGCAGTTATTTTCTGCTAAAACGACATCTAGTAGTGTTGTATATTGACCGGAAGGTTATGGATATCATTTTTTCAGAAAAAAAGGTGACGGATCCACTCTGTTTGCTCTCTTCTTTGGGAGACTGCACTGACAAAATGTATCTACATGTGTACTGATGACACAAAGTTAGCCTTTTCCATCTTCCAACAGTTCTTGTTTTCAGTGTGCAAATATTTGTGTTCCGCATCTAACCCTTTATCTATCACTGTCACAGTGTGGGGTCAGTCCGAAATGTCATGACTATTGACAGACAGGCATTTTGTGAGAACTGCTTTACTTCACTGCACTGACAGTGTTTGCCTATAGGTCTAAACACAGTGGGTGCGTTTTGCAGACGTTTTTGGCATGTTTTATGTGCAGCTTGTGTCAATTCACACACACAAAGATCAAAGGCGAATGCACTGTGTTTGCACCATAAGAAAACACTAGGATGCAACCGTGACGGCATGCCAATGATTCAAACCTTGGATCTATGAATGGAGAGGCCAGTAGTGCACTGACCACCAATTGTCACTCCTATTCAAGTGGGATACCCTTTTAGCACTTGGGTTCTGGTCCGGAGGGGTCTTGTGATTGCACTGCACTATTGCATGAACAAGGGGCCAATTTGAAGGCCCTCTGGTCCCAGAGTTAGACCACCAGGGCTCTCTAGGTCTATTAGACCACTTGAAGAGTAAATAACTCATAACTTATGCTTGATCGCAACAACAACAACAACAAGAACAGCACTTGGGTAGGTAGGCTACCACTACAACTACAACATGTATGAAAACACAAGCTTTACTACACATAAACTGAATACAAGCAGAGAGAGTCATCATAAAAATTGTTTTATTTCACAATCTGCAAACAATTTTCAAAGTGGATGGAACGATGAATGAGTCTGTGATGAATGATGAAGATGTTGAGTGAGAGAGAGGACTATGATGATGAATCGGAGCAAAGAAGGAAGGAATCCACATTTAGGGCATTCATGCAAAGTTATCACTACTACTAGAGTAGATCTTTAAAATGTTTTGTTTCTTTTCATCGACCCTGGAAACCAAATAATGAAAAATTGAATCCTGCCTGACCCATAAATGCAAACAAATGAAACCAGTAGGTAAACAATTTTTCATGTGCAAGTGCAAGAATGAAGAAAAAAATCAAAACTTTCCTTTAAAATTCATAAAAAAACAACACCTGCTTCAGGAAAGTATACCAGTAACTTAAGAATTCTACCACCCCTGATTTCTTCCAAAAATCTAAACTGCCTTGCCTGATCCAAAGACACAGGCAATGGTGACAGAAAGAGACAGCAGAGGAAAACAGAAATTGCTGCAGATTCAAACACTTGAAAGAGATGATGGTAATGAAGGGGATATAATAACAACCAGACAGGACAAAAATCGTGACATCTGAAAAATTGTTCCAACAACTTTGGCCGTGGGAGCACCACCAGAATGAACCAACTGCAGCAAATGCAAGGAGAAAGAGAGATTATACAGAACTGGGATATAAGATTGAACACAACTCCCTGCTCAGAGACCGCTTCAGTTAGAAGACTAAGACTGCTCAGTGCAATAGGAACACATCAACTATGAAACAATACATGGCGATGACTACAATGTACTGGCTATAGTGAGAAAACCTTGGTAAAGCGAACATGAGGTGATGGCTATGAAAACCGTAAGTTTGCACTGTCTTAACAAGACTGGCTCTTTTAGTCAAGGGAACAAAATTGCCATGGTAGAAGTGAAAGGTAGAGATGACATTAAAAAAAAAGCTTACGTACAAACAAGGAAAGATCTAGCACTGTGGACAAATCATAGACACTTGTGCAAGCCCATTGCATTTGCTGTCGAGGGAAAACTGACTACAACAATAACTGCCATCCAACATTGATTTGTACTACTGTATTGAAACTTTACAAAGTGTACATCTTCACAAATCTTGGGGAACACACTTTTTTTCTTAACATTTTGACTGCAGAACCTTGCAGATTTATTTTTCTTTTTCTTAACAACACATTTGCATTTGACTGTAGAACCTTGCAGATTTTATCTCTTTTTCTTAACAACACATTTACATTTGACTGTAGAACCTTGCAAATTTCATGAACAGTTGGAAATACGGAGTGTGCAAGATACTCTGGGAAAAAAATGTTTAAAAAAAAAAAAATTATGGAAGAATGACAATGAGCAAAAGTATTCAAAGATGTGTCAGTGCAGCAAACATTATTTTCCTCACTATGAGAGTATTAATTAGTTTCTACTTTACACTACTAGTTGTATCCTATCTCCCCACAAACTAAATCAGATCATAATACGTCCATTGATAGTCTTCTTGAAGGCATGTTGCAGAGGTGGATGCAGTGGTGTCTCTGGCTCTGGTAGCTGTTGGCTGTTGGCTTGGCCAATCAAACAGGTCGTCTTCCTTCATTTCTTGGCGAGAGGCTTGCCTTTGTCCTTTCCACGAAGCTTCATGCCTGCCAAATAGTAATATAGTGTTTTCTTTTACAGATTTTCATCAACATTTGAGTCCAGATAATAATAATATAATAATAAGAGCATTTGTAATGCACTTTCCCTGGATAGCTCAAAGCGTTTGCTTCAGAAAGAAATTTCATTTAAATTTGAACAAACTTGTCGTCCGGTCTCCTCAGGGTTTGTTTGTTTTCTAAACTAATAGAAGGCAAATCACAAAGTGTGGCTTGAAAAAAACACAAATCTATCAGTACAGTACTATCATCAGTCTGGCTAAAATGACCTATGTTGAAAACGAGTTTCATGTCTTATTCAGATGTCCAAAATACAATGAACTACGGCAACAATTTCTGCCAGAAATTACTGTTTGTTCAGATCTACGCCAATCTATATCGGTATTTAATTCCCTTCTAACTTGCGAAGACAGCAGAATCACACTGAATATTATTCACTTTTTACAACACGCACTGAAGCACACAATGTAATCTTGCTTTTCTTCAAACCTTCACTTACCATATACTTTGTAAATATGTATAAGTAAGAATATATACTTAGTTTAACTTAACTGTTTTATTCATGTGTCATTTGAAATGTAGCCAATGTGATGTATGAGCCAAGGGCCTCAAAATCAATAAAGGACTATCAGTCTGGCAAAAAAGAACTTTTCCCCCCTGCCTTAGTGGCACTTTCCCCCACTTCAAGTTCTGCATTTCCCTTTTAAAAAGTGGACAAGATAAACCTTGCTCAAGACAAACTTTGTTTCTGGTCCCAAAGAAGTGGACTCCACTGTATAGCATTTCAGTATAATACATCTTCTACAGGCACTGTGAACAAGTTCATTTCAACAAAAGTTTGATGTCTTGAAAGTCATATTTTGCAATCGCATATCAGTATTGATGTACAGGAACTATGAAAAAGTCTTTCCCACTAAGCTTGGTGCTTGGAAAATATGTTACAATCAAATTTCACTGCAGATCTCCAGGAACTGTTGATGTAGTTGAAGTCTTGTCGGGTTTTAAACTAAAGGTCGTTAAGTATTGTAGGAGGTAAGAGCTACACATCAACACCTATCTACGATCGCAGTGCTTATTCGTCGTACAGTATGGTATGACGAATAAGTAGTAGGCCCTTGTCCGTCATACATTCGACGATGAGATCAGTTTGGTAAGTGTTAAGGGATTGGGGATTTTCACCTAGAGAGTTTTGTTTGACAGGTCTCCTATGTTGACACTTAGGATGCCCCAAATAGGGGTGTCAGGTCAAACTTCACAGGCAAGTTACAACATCAATAGTTGGAGTAAAATATGTTCCGACATACGCGTGATTGGGTTTGGTTAAATCTTGTCTGTGATTGGCGGAGAACGCCCATCTCGTGGTATGGCAGATAAGGGCTGCCATCTACAATAGGATTGGAGTGGAAAACTATCTAACTGGACGCCACTCGGCCTCTCATGAGTGCAACACATGTCTTGACTGAACAAGGAGGGTTATATTGCTTTTGTTAATCTTTTTTTTAAAAAGAAAATTCAAATGTATAAAGAGAGAAGAAAGAACAAGAAAAATAAAAAATACTACTGGTGAAAGATTTTACCCAAATTTCTTTCCAATTTCCCCAAAATCTGTTGATTGGGAATTGCTTTGCCACTCTCATAATCGTTGACAATGTGCTGCTTTTCATTGATTCTCTGAGGAAAAACAAAAAAAAGTTCAACAATGAATACCAGGGTTGGGAAACGATTACAGAAACGAAAAGTACTCATAAGTCAGTAGTTTTTAGAAACGACTACTCATCTCAAGCAAGTAGTTTTGTCAGTAGTTAACTACTTGTTTTTAGTAGGGTTTTTTTGCTAGTATAGTAAAACTACTATAAACTCTCCTGTGGCTTTTTACAAATTTTTAACAATTAACCAGGGCCTACTGAAAATTCAGTTTCGATGGATTAGATTCTTTGATCAACCGGGCGGACAGGCATACAACTCGTGGTTTCTAACTCTTAACGCTCACCTTACATACTATAAGGCCAATATCAACTATCATGCCTTTGTTTCCTGACTGCAATTCGCTGCACAAACTCTTCCAAGGCACCCATCCTGTCCTCATACAATGATCTTCATGGTACCAGAGTTCACTTACCTAAAGTGTTTACTTTACACTACTCCATCTAGTCAACAAACATTTAATTTAAGACCAGTACATCAGTATCATCAAGAGGTCAAGCTATCAATCAAGACAATCAGTGCTAGACCATCGGCAGGAATAAAAAAATCGAAAAATTTTAAAACAGAATTTTAGACGGGCTTAACATCTCATTGGCTTTGTCATTTTTTTTAAATTGTCACTCATTCAAGTAAACAATTCTTTTTAAACGATAGACACTACTTAAGTTGAAATTTAAATGAGAATAAGAGCGAAAGCAAACAAATGGGAAAAGAATATAACACGAGTAAGGGTTGACAACAAGCGTAGTCAGGGCTTTCAGTTTTCAGTGATGTATTTTTTGAAGCGGCAAGTCAGTATTTTTTTTTCAGCATGTCTTACTGTGATCTTTTTGCTATCTGTGCTGTTGACTGTCCATGCCTCACAACCATAAGTTGCTGTAGGAAATACTGTGCTTTTTAGTTAGTAGTACAGACAAAAATCCACTTACAGTTGCAAGTTCTTTCTGATTCCAACCTTTGGCCTGCCTGCCCTGCTGAATGAGCTTGCACACGTCCAGCCCCAGGTGCTCGTGGTGCAGCTCTTCTGTCTCGCGGTCAAGCTTTGTGATGTTCTTGTTGGCCGTCAGCTGCTTGTTCTGGCCACCCGCAACTTAGAGAGAGTTGTAGTAAGTAGAAGAAATGTTCAACCATATTTACTTTTCAACATCTTAGAGAGAGAGAGAGAGAGTAAAAAAAAACATGACATTACATCAATTACATTACTTGTTCCACCAGCATCTTAGAGAGAGAAAGCAAGAAAAGAAAATTCTAGATGTCAATGGATTGATAAAGTTCATCAACTTTTTCTCACTCTACAGCAAGCTCAAATGCACTTTTTATTTGGTTATAAAATAAAATCCCAAAATGTTCAGTTTCAATACATACATTTTTTACTGGTCTCGACGTCTCCACCTGTCCTCATAGCAGAATTCACAGCCTGCAAAGAAAAACAAGAGTATAATGCTGTGACGCCACTTACTACATTTACAATCAAAATAGAGTCCAGGACAAGAACCATTATAATTAGCCATGAGCAAGACCGCCCACCTCTTTTACTTCAAGCTTCAACTTATTTATTAAAATATTAGATTAGGAGGCTCTTATTTTTTTAACTTATTTATTTTATTAAGGAGGGGGTGTGGCAAACTCCCGAGCGAACGGTACTCTAGATTAATTGAGACTTTAGATTCTAGGGACTGGTTACCGACAGCAGTCCCTGGTGGTGTGTCATTCTTTTGAACCCTAACCCTAACCCCTAGATCTAGCTAAATTTGTTGTTGATTTTCATTTAAAAAAACAGAAATTAGGGGGCCCCGGGCCAGCCCCTAAAAAACAAAAACACTTCCCCACCCCCAGGAAAAATGACACATCACCAGGGACCGCTGTCGGTAACCAGTCCCTAGATCTTGATCTAGAAGATAGAGTAAAAGGTAGATCTAGATCTAGATTTAGATAGACTATCTATCTAGAATCTAGCTACTTACTTACTGACTGACTCTCTCTTTCTCTCTCTCTCACTCTCACCTGTTTGGACCTCATCTGACTTGCTTTACCCTGTCTGTTGCCAATGTAAGTGACCTCACTCCAGTCCGCGCCTTCAGCCATTTTGGTGATATAAATTGGAGCCTAGGCTATCTTAGCACAATTATGATATGATGGAGAAAAAAAAGCGATGTTTCTGTTTATTCTCTAGAATCTCTAATGCTCAATTTCTGAATGTTCTAGAGAAAGTTCTTTCTTTTATAATCACCGTGTTAACTTCTTGTTCAGTACAGAAAGTAGCAGTGGTGCAATAACTAACGGAAATAAACTCGGTTTCCGGAAATAAGACACGCAGTGTTGTTGCAGAGAGATGTCTCTGTGGTTGTTGTCTCCGATTTACGACCTCGACAACGTTTTGTCGTAAAAGCTGCATCACCTATTTCTCTCTCTCTCTCTCTCTCTCTCTCTCTCTCTCTCTCTCTCTCTCTCTCTCTCTCTCTCTCTCTATATATCTAT
>JAUELK010220014.1:0-19615 GCA_031471215.1 Gastropteron pacificum | reverse complement strand
ATTCCTCGACTGAAGTTAGCGTTTTTCACGCAGTCGGGTCATACAAATCGACCGCGAGGCGGGGTTTGGAGTGCCTAATGTCAAAGGACGAAACGCATTAAAGTGCACCCAATCATTGCCTGCAGCTTTTACAGCCACAAAGAACATGGAGAGGTGTGTTCCTGAAAAAACCTTCCGCCCCAGCTCCCTATGGTACATCAGGAAACATAGTTCACATGTTTAAGAGAATGCAGTCTCAGAGTCCAGCAGTGAGAAAGCCACAACCAATCCCTGTCAGCCTTATTGATCGGAAGTCAAATCAGGAAGGACTCATTTGTTGTTTCATTGCAGAAAACAACTTCCCTTGACTTGTTGCTCTTGCTCAAGAGCTCAGCAAAGATCCAAATGCCCTGAATGAGCTAGCAATGGAAAGGGGTAGCACCACCTACAAACTCAAGCACAGTGTGCACTTGTGTATGAGGAAACGATTGCTTCAACAGATGAGGGACCACACATTTTCTTTGAATATTGATGAGTCGACTGCCAAAGGAAACAAAAACGTGTGTTGAATGTGCTTGTCTGCTACTACAGTGACAAGTTGGGGGAGAGTGTCAATGACCACTTTTGTTCCCTTGAGATGACCATTTTGAATGCCCACACAGTGTATGGCGCAGTGACAAGTCAGATGATAAAGGACATCATTCCCTTTGAACATCTGATTTCCATTTTGTCTGACTCTGCATCTTACATGCGTGGCTCTCAAAACGGATTTCAGAAAAAAATGAAAGACAATGCCCCTCATCTGGTCGACATTGATGGAGATGTATGCCATCACATACATAATGCAGTGAAGTGTTTCACCACAGAGTTGGATCCCAAAAACCTGTTGTGTAGCTTACTGGATGACATAAGCACAGACTGTTTAGTGCTGACATACAGGAAGATCTTAAGTCCATATCAAGCCATCTCTAGACCTGCCCATCTAAACTCCCCTCGAAAGAGTCCCCCACAGATGGCTGTCATTGTATGACACCACTGAGCGACTCATATAGCTGTCAGATCAACTGACCATTTTCTACTTTCCGTGGCTACCAAAGCGGGACAAAGAAATCTACATTGATATTGTCTCTGACCTTCTTCAGAACACAGGCCCTGTCAAGAGAGAAAGGATTCTCACAATCCACAAACGCCTGCTAAAGAAGAACTTGACCCCAGCTGGTAAGCAGAGAAAACTAAGGATTGTAGAGAAATTCTTCTCCAAAAGAAAAGAAACATTCTTTTTAATGAGGGTTGTTGAGGCAGCTTTGCCCATGCTCTCCACTATCCGGTCCGGTACCTGCTGGCTTCTTAGTTGCTGCAGTTCTCAATTTCGTCCCTAATAAGGAAAAAACATACTTATTGGTGTCAAAACGTACTGAAAGCAAGAGGTAGGTCTTTCGAAGGGCTCAAAGTAATAAACGGGGGGGGGGGGGGGGAATAAACGGGGGACTACGTTAATTTGATACCCTAGAGAACATGACCTGACATTGGGCCGAAGGGCAAAAGCTCAAAGGCTGCTGGACTAGAAGAAGTCTCTTTTGCATAACAAGCAGTTCCTACCTTTGAGACTGGTCATGATGCGACTCGCGTGAGGTCGAGAAGCCACACCCATCACCAGATCACCACTTGTGTCCGAAGTTACCGTCCCAAATACATCATGAGTCATTATGTCCTGATCTGACGTCACTGGCTAATAGAAAAAAATGATAGAATAATAGCATAATAGTTATACATATACATCTTTTTGGGCAAAAAACATTAACCAACACTATAACTTGTCGACTAAAGTGTGGTATGCAATATGACCATATTATGGATGAATTAGGTCTAAAAAAGTTTTGCCCGATGACAGAAGTGATGATTGTACTGAAGAACGGTTCAAAAGACCATACAAAAAAAAAAAACAATTACTAAAAATACTAAAAGTAATGACATCTTGCAGTAATGACATCTTGCAGTTTTCAAGATGAGATAAAAGATATATCTTATTAATAGGTTTCCATCATTTTCTCAAATTCGATTCAGATGCCCCAAATCACTTTTTGAGGCTGTATATTAAGACTTCATTCTGCGTCAAAGACGCATTTTTTGCTGGCACAAAAGAAAAAGGTAGTGTTTCATCCCTACATATCATCGCCCGAAACATGTAGTAACGTAAGCGACAAAAATACACATTGGAGCTAGAGCTGTTTAAAGATTTTGAAAACATTGTGAACAAACTACAAAATATCGGATTGGAATTTGGACAGAGTGTACAAAATGTGCTACATTTCAAGAATATGTATGGAATTACGTTGTGTGGTCCTCAGTTATTACAAAAAAACCCCGCACTTACGTCAGAATGTGACTACGAAGTTCCTGATTTCTAATCAGTGTACATCGTCTTATCACTATTGTATAATGGCGGTTACGCTAGTTCATGAAACCAATATCTATCACAATGCAACGTTATTTGAATAAGACCAGTGTAGCATTAACTTTAAAAGGTGAAAATTGAAACAAATGGAAACACAATCAACAATGAGCTGCATTTGCTGATCTGTCAGTTTTACAAATAAAATGAGAGACAGTCTTTGTCGACCTTTTCAAGCATTAAACTCATTGTATTTACCATTTACGATGTTCATTGGCTCGATATAGTAATATTATATTTTCTCATACCAATACAATACCAAATCAAAAGAATTGAAATATACATTTCCTCCATCTACAAAATTCAGATTATTTACGAGGCCTGGAGATATGCTTGAAATGGGTAAATAGCATAACATTGACAAATCTGGGAAAAAGCTTTGAACAACAGCCTGTTCACTGAAAACATAATAAAATTGGGAGCAAAATGAATCGTTGTATACATTATAATTTCTGAAACGAAAACAGTATGCAACACAGATTAGAACAAGTTGATTTTGGTGTGGAAATGAACAAAGAATAATGCAGTTAAATTGACCGATGATGTGGGAACTGGAAATCAAAGTTCCTGATTTCTGATCCTGGTATTTCTTTAAATTGTAAAGGTCGACTGTTGTGTCCACCCAGTGTTGAGCCATTGAGAATCACAGGGGTCACAGTTTCCTTAAAGTTAAAGGGTAAAATGAATTTTTAATGAAGACATGGAAATGTCCATCTTGTCGATGGTATTCGTGATATTCATTGACCAGTCCATATGACCTATGCCATGGCAAGTCAGTAAAGGTAGAACTATCTGCTTCAATCCCCACCACAACCCACTATTATTAGTACACGATTTGAGAACAATATGTCAGACTGCTCCAGCAGATGTAGTTATTTTTCCTGTTTCACTGTTTGTTTGTGAATCTATAGTGTATTTTTCACTTTCTTTCTGTTTTGCTATATCCAATAGCTTGTGTTATTCTATCTTATCTTACCTGTTCATGTAGTTCCGATACTGTTACTATCTCTTCTCCATGCGTTTCAAAGTTGTGCTCTATCTCTGCTTCCCGGATGCTGACACCATGCTCGTTGGATAGACACGGGAGCTCCGGTGTGGTCTGACTTTGATGACCGGTGACCTGGATGTTCATCCCCTCGACTGGCACTGCAGACCCATCCTCCGCGCTGACCCCCTGCCCAGATGACGTGATGATTACTTGTTGCTGGCCAGACAATTGGATGCTCTCAGCTAGCTCGTGCTGGGAGAAGACAACATGATTATAAGAAAGGAAAATGAGTACTTTTATTCTTTTCTGCTTGTCAAAATCAAGGCAGCTGCTACTTCTACACGTCTGGAGGGTAATTTTTATACAGTAAAACTCATTAAGACCAGAACAAAAGTTTCCCATCACTGATTCACAGCCAGCTAGATGTCAGCCTGTGACTATGACCACATTTAAAAAATAGAACACTAGTGTGATGCTGCTCAGAGCGGCTTCTAACTTCTAGTAGCCATTGGAGAAAATGTGTGCGGCTTGTGGTAGCGAATCAGTTCAGCAAGGTTTATCTTATCCATCTTGAAAGTTGAAAGGAAACAGTCTTTCAAAAAGTCCAGTGGCCTCCCATGTTGTTGAAAATAAAGTGCATGACTCATAGTCATAGTTAATGGTGCCTGCATAATCTTATCATCTGGTACTTTTTATTCTCTCTTTTTTTCCTCATGTATTTTTAAAATCTTATTTACTAATTATTTTAAATCTTCTGAGACCAGAAGGTCTCCCTAGCCTCAGGGAAATTGAACTGCGTTGCGCATGTCAGTTGTCAGCGGGGCCCATCGGCCCCACCCACTGGGCCTTCCACACCTTTTCTTTATCTTAGGCTAGCCAGCTGTCGTAGCATGGTATCCCATCCATGCTACCTACTGTTACATAGGCCTAGACTTTGTTTTAGGCCTGCTACAGCCTACACTACACTACATGCAGGCCTACTACTACTAGATCTAGTACTAGGCCTAGATTAGATTTTTAAAACTTTGAGATTGCGAAGCGAAGCAAAACATGTTTAGCAATATTTCGATTCTTTTGAAGAGTTTATTATATGTGTGGCTGCCTGGGATAACCGCGGTTAAGAAGGACAAATTCCCATGTTTCAATTGTTTCTAAATCTACAGGATCTGCTCTTTAAGCCCCTTTTTACAGATTTCAATTACCGCATCTCTATTGGTTATTTTTTAAGATTTTTTATTCGTAAACCCCATGAACTGAGAAAAACAGCATTAAAGATTGACAAACATTTTCAACAGGAATAAGAGACAAAAACAATGCAAATTCATGTATAAACAGTAAATGAAAAGGTGTAGATCTCAGATTCTAGAGGGTTTTCTTCAACTCTCTTCACACCATACTCTGATCTTGAGTTAGATCTAGATAGTCTAGATTTTAGATGAGACTAGATCTTCTTCTTCTTCTTCATTCTCGAGAGATCTGATACTAGAGTACCGTAAGTACCTACTTTTGTTGCCTCGACTATGTGACGAGCCACTAACTAAGACTTAAACAAATAGTACGTCCACGATCTATCTAGATCTATATCTATCTATTCCATTAAATCTGTATTTCCATTACTATCTTAATGTTTTAATTCAATACGCATATTATATCCCATGTATATAAGTAAAAAACATAATTTGGATTAGATCTACGTGGCAAACTTACTCTTTGTTAACTCAGATGAATCTGACTCAACTTGGTTCTTCGGCTTTTAAATAAACCGCATGACTGGGTAATTAATTTGCACGTAGCAAGTTCTTCTCGCAAAAGAATTTGCTACATTATGGTATGCAACATGACCATATTACGGCTTTTTTAGACTAAAAACCAGCGAGGCGAAGTGGAGTTAGATCTAAATCTAGAGCTCAGCTTTTCACCTGCTTTTCACTTTCAATAGTCACACAGAAGCTAGGGAGCCTCTTCCAATCTTATAAAACATCCTGCTCAATCTGAGCCCTCATTTGTACATGAAGTGTTGGAAAGAAGGCCACTATAGCAGATACATTTTCACTAGTACAATAGGGCTAGCCCTCCAGGAAAATCGCCAGCACTAGATATCTGACCAGGCAACTGGCAAGATGCAGAGAGGTCTACTCACAGTCATGGCATGCACAATGAGGTGACCCCCTTCACTGTTAAGGATGGCATGAGACGTGGGCTGTGAACTCTGTGTGCCGGTGACGGCACCCAGGAGCTGAGGTCTCCAATGTGGTGGCAACACCTCAAAGGTCTGTAGACCATCGTCATCTCCACCACTGCTACAGTAGGACAGGGCCAGCCCTCCACTGGTCTCCACACCTGAGGAGAGAGAAGATAAGTCATCTGGTGGTCAAGTGGTCACAGCGTTGGCCTGTTGAGCCAAAGGTCCAGGGTTTGAATCCCCGGTGTGCCATCTCGATTTGGATTTGAGAGTATTTTCTTATCCAACACCAGGTGTACTCTTTGAAAAAGCACTTTGTCACAATTTTCTCACCTCACCCAGGTGCAAAATGGGTACCTGATAGTATGTTGGTATGAGCACCGGACGCCGACCAAGGCAGCATTACCATACGCCTCCCAAGAGGTTATAGAGGAGGCTCTGGAATACATCAGGTCTGTCTGCTGAGCTTCTGTAGAAAAAGCGCTATTAAAATCGCCTATATTATTTAGTGACTATTTTTCTACTTTCCCTTGGTGCAATAGTGCGACAAGAGCACTTGTCGCAGAATTGCTCTCAAACATTAGCGCAAAATTGCGACGGAGGCTCTTGTCGCAAATTAGTCGAGTGCAATTTTGCGACATGTGCCATCTTTGTTGATTTTTCTCCTCAATGTGTAAGTGTAACACATTGAGTTGATTGAGATATGCAAAGTAGATCATCGCACCACTTCAGCTATTACATTTCTGAAGCTCATTGTTCTATCTTTAAAATTGTAAAAATGAGAAGTTTTTTTTGCTCTCCTGTAAAATTTCATTTTGGCGCTTGTCGCAGTGTTGTACCTATGCGACAATGTGATAGGACTGGTAAACCGAGGAAACTGCCCACACAACCCATGTCCATAATACCCCTGAGGGATTTGAACCCGGATCGCCCGCTTGGAGACCAAACTTGTTAACCCAACATGTTGACCATTTGGCCACTGCGTGACCCTGCGAATTGTGAAAACCTTTAACCATTGTAACTTAACCTCTCTATACAATGTAGAGGTCTAGTTTTAAATGTGTCACATTTGAGTAGTCCTCCTACTTTCGTACATGGTCTAGAGAGGAATTTGAAAACTTAGAACTTACATCATGACACTGAGGGTGGTTTGTAGATCACACTTTGAGAGTGGTTTATTATAGACAACCCATAAACAGCTTTGCCATTCTAACATCACTCACTCACTGTACAGCATTTCTCTCTTGAATGTTGGCTGCCCGTACTGCTTATCACACCAGTCTTGCCATGTGTCTATGGTGTTGAAAATGTCTGGGCTGTCTATGCTCGTCCATCCCTTAATGTGCCTTCTTCTTTTTCCTTCTATTTTTCCTGAATAGCCTCTTTCATTAATGACCACTATTTACTGCGACATATGTGGCCAAAGAATGTCATCTTTTTCTTCAGGATGAAGGGGACAAGTTCTCTTTCAGTGCCTAATTCATCCAGGACACTTTTGTTGCTGTGCTTGTCTTCACATACATCTACTAGATGAAAAAAAAATGCCAAAAGTCTACTGCTTAAAGCGCATGATGACAATACCTGGGAGCGACACAGGAACCGGTATACAATTTTTTAGCAATTCGGCTGTTCCAGCTGCAGGTGAGCCATTGTTTGGAGTTCCCCCAACTTCTATCTTGGCCTGTCGGGTGCCTGCTTTGGGCTTCAGGTTCCAATAGATGACTTCCTTCATTTGCTCTAAAAGGGCTGTGACCGCAAACATGAGAGGTTGGAAGGGGTGGGGGTGGAATTGGGGTTATTTGCAGGTTATTTTTTGGGGTGCTAGTTTTAATATGTGATAAGAATCTGACTTCATTGTTTGCAAAAAGATGAAACACCACTAAAAATGTGCTGCTACTGCTGCATACATAATCATTTGTAAATTCTTTAATCTGTAAAACTGTCTGTCTGTCTGTCGGCAACATCAGGAATGAGGGTTGGTGCCTTGAACAAGACTAGTGACATCTGTAAAACACTACAATTATAAACTTATTCTGAATGACAAGAAATAGATGAATGACTTACCAGGGTAATTCAATTTGTTGTAATCTATGATATGCCGCTTCAAGGCCCACCATTTTCCTCTGAGCCATTGAGGTGACCTTACACTGGGGAGAAAAGTAATGATCTACATCAATCATTGCATACAAAACATGTATACAGCTAGAAAAATGTAATAGTTTTCATGCCTAATAACCCACAAGTTACCTCCCCTGTATACGTTTATTAAAAATTCTTGACACAAATGGAGTTTTTCGTACGATACCTCCCCAACAAGTGATCCCAAAAGTAGGATTGGTAATAAGTAAAACTGAAACGTTTTCATGATATCTGACTTGACTTAGAATGCTTTTCAGTTTCTAAGGGGGTAATCAAAGGTTATAGTTATAGCCAAGTAGTGTTGGTATTGGATTAAATACAGTACCATACACAATACACTACTGGCCATTGTAAGACCAACAAGAAGATGGGAATGGGATATAAGGGATTAACTATAAAGGCAGCAGAGTAGCAAAGGACAGAAGGAAAGTTTGGGGGGCAGCGTCCTGCAAGAGCACAGGTGCCAACCTCTAAATATCAAAATGTGTACTCTCAGCCACCAAAATATATCAGTGTGTGATGATAGTGTAAATCAAAACATATGAACAGTTTTAAAAGGAAGTCTCAATCAAATCTAGTGGGTATATTACAAATTCAATGGAATGGCATGTTTTTCTGTTCCTATTAAGAATCCACTTTGTACTGAGGAATAATAGATGGACTAGGCCTTTACTCCAGTCTGGGGATCACCATCTTGAATGCCACAAAGCAATAATCAATCTATGAAAGTAACTGCCTTGACTCTAGATTGGGTTCTTGCACAACCTAAATACTACTACTACTAGGTCTCCTATTCATGTATACACAATCGAAATGAGGTCTATCAAAATGAAAACAAACAAACTGATTTACTGAACCACTATTAATGAAAGTAAAACAAAATAACGCCCGAGAACTACGATAATCAATTAAAAGAATGCAGAATCGAAAGGCGAACTCGGGACTCAGACTATCCCATCACAGCGTCTCAGTAGGCCTACCGGCCAGTGTCCGTGCCTAGATATTCTAGATCTATTGTCTATCGGTACCGCCAAAATTCCTGACGCAAGAAGAAAATGATCGCATTCGCAGGATAGAGATGTTTCTAGTAATAACGTAGCGACAATCAAACAAAATTCCCGTTAAAACATGTTTCGTTAGCGAACTGTTTGACAAAGCCCGAAGTCCAAAATGAAAATAAAGTGAAGCAGGCATGAACTTGCGGTCTTAGAAGGTGGAAACTGCTCTCGCGCAAAAAAAACATTAGCTTCATAGAATTTAGAATTTGTATTTCGCATTTTTCAAAATGCTACTCCATGGTGAATTGTCGTACTCGTGTATTTTCGGCAAAAATGCGTACTTTTATGCATTTACGTACTAGATGGCACCTCTACAAGAGGCCTGGCTGATACAGAAAGAGGCCATTACTACACAAAAATCCATAGATACTTTACCTTTTCCAATCTTGAGATAGAGCCTCCCAATCAATGTCAGAATCACTACTCACATTCATGGCTGACACTCTGAAAGATAAAAAAAAAGTAAAAGAAATTGTGTACCCAAGTATTTCAATTGTTTTTAGAAATAAAAAAATAAAAATCTTGGCGGGTTTGACAGTTTGTGGTGCAACGTTGTGAACAAAAACTCAAACCCACCACTAAACCAAAGACTGCCCATCTCAGAGGGTCTTGGGTCACACAAAACTTTATCAATATTGAAGGGAGGTACTCAGTTACATTCTGTGGATTTATTAGGATTATTTTGCTATGATTCCCTCATATGTCTATAGTGGGAACTCGCCTACAGCACGATTTTTCTCCTGGAACAAAAAGTCCCGCTATAGCTGTGTCCTACTGTGTACGGAAGTAAATCAGTAAGTGTCAATAATATTGAAAAAGACAACTGAATGCCAGATTTCATATTCTAAACCGTAAGGAGCCATTCAACTTGTATCGTTTTATTCTGTGCAAATACTTTGATAATCAAGCATTGAGGGTTTTAACTGTCAATTTGTCCCTAAATTGATATCCTGATAACTTTCTTCTTTTTCTTCGTTCTCCATGGCGGATATATTCAGACCAAACTCTCAGGTTAGTGCATTCTATGAAGAATAGGGTTCTTACATAAATAGTTCTCAGTTTTACACCCCTAGCAACACTTTATCTATAAGAGGCAAACTTTGAACTTCAAAGCAGATCTCCTCCGTTAATACTGCACAAAAATGGATGCGGTTTTCACCAAAGTTACTCTTACGTTCTGCTTTATTTAATAAGAATAAGGGACATTATTATGACAATTAGTAAGCAACTAAACTGTGTGATGACAAGGTGACATTGTCTGAATTCTTCCATTCAAACTTTTTTGATTCGGCGAAATATTATCAATTATCATTTTCTGGTTTGACAGATTCTTTTTTCCAAGTCATAACTAATTCTCTTCTTTTTTCAAGGGATGACTACATGTAATCTCATACCAATGTCTTATATCACTTTTAAAGGCTCTACCCAATAACTAACTTACTTACTTAATCCTCTTCGTGCTCGTCTGCACATAAGGCCTCAATCAGAGATCGCCATTGGTCACGGTTGGCTGCAAGACGTCCCAGATGCCCCCAGGTCCAGCCTCTATCTATCATTTCCCTTTCCACACCCAATAACTAATTCTTTCTAAAATTGCCTTTTCCCTGTCCCAATTGTAGAATGGGTTAACCACTAGTAGATCATATACGAGGTGGGACTTACGTTTTAATGTCCGTCTCCGATAGGGCGGAGGTGGACAGCCATGAAAACTGCCCATGTGAAACCCATGTTCAGATTGCCCTCATCGGGATAATTAGGCAAATGTACAACTTTGATGATCTGAAGTAAAGGCACCTGTCAATGAGAAGCTGATCATCTTCCCTTGTCCAGTCAGCGCCTCCTTGCTGTTTCCAGTTGAGGTAGTTGAGCCACTTTGTCCGGCACTGTTTCTCTGATCGTGTCCCCACATGTTCAGCCACACTGGCCCAGGACAGGCCCGAGGTAATGCTGTCAGCTTCATATGCAAAGCAAAATTACAGGAAAGCTTCAGTGACATAATCATCAGTTTGTCCCACATTGTTTTAGATTTCTATGGGGAAAAAAACCCCTAGCTATCTAGACACATGTGTGTGAAATGTTGTAGATGAGATTACTATACTTTTTAAGATACTGTTTAAGGTTTGTGTGATAGGATCTCATCACATAAATCTTTCTGTTTCTGGGCACCATCACAGCCCATTTTCATGAGCATCAACAAATATAACATGTTCACCCCTGTAAAACAACTAAAAGAGGAAAGGCAGGAGAAATCATGGAAATACTAGGGCGGGAAAAAAAAGTGGATTTTCACAAAATCTGCAAAATCTTTGAACTTGCTGTAGAGCGGGGAAAATGCGCTATATAAATGCTATCTATTATTATTACTGAGTGGCACAAAGACACTTTTGCTATTACAAATATTTGAAATATTCCTTACAGGGCTTGAGACCAGTGAGTTTGTACACAGCGTCCGCCAGTCTGGCTTCTTCTTGAGGGTACCATTTACCTGGTGAGAAAGAAAGAATTGCATATCAAAGATCCAATACAAATAAATAATGAATATTCATAATTTGTATAGCTGCCTTCCCAAAGCTCAAGGTGCTTAACATGGAATGTGAATGAAAGACTTTGTGGGACTACCAACCTCTCTATACAACAGGAGGACACAACAACACCAATACATAGGGTTGCATAGAGTCAGCCTGATTAGCACCCTTGTCTCCCATCCTGGGACATTTTTCTCCAGCTCTTTCCAGGTGTGGCCCATTTGTAAAGTGTCAGCCTTTAGGCTAGGTTCCTTCACTAGGTGTTCTTTAGCTTTCCTCTCTTCCTCTTTCCCTATGGGTTTCAAGTTAAGGCCTTGTTTGGGAGTTCTTCGCAAATCTTCTGAACTCATGTTCTGCTTGTAACTGGTTGTTTTTTAGCTAAAGGTACGAGTTAGTGACAGAGTCTGGCCAATGAATGTGAAGGAGTTTTTAGTAGGCAGTTGGTGAATGGCTGGATCTTTCTGTTTGTCATTTCTGTGGTTCTCAAGTTTCAGAACCATACAGCAGGACTGCTTTGACAATTGAGTTGAACAGGCAGATATTGGTTTTAATTTTTTGCGGTTAAGAATAATTGAGAATGCTGTTCTTGACGTTCAGATTTTATCTTGACATAATAATTGCTGTTCCTCCCTGCTGGTTGATGATACTGCCTGGTATGTAAAGTTTCTACTTCTTCTAATGACAATTTTCAAAATGTTTATGGAGAAGGGTTGTCAGCCCCATGCCAACCATTTTTACCTCAAGGAGAGAGTGGATCGCACTTTGTTTGGTCTCTACCCTTTGACCTGTCTGGCTTGGGTGGCCCTACCACCAGGTGCCTACCTTTCCGCTAGCATAGCTCTTTGCCACACACAAAGCACACAACCACACCAAGGTAGTGATCCGTAGAGGGCTCTGTTGAATTTATCCTACAGAAATTATGTATGCTATAAATGAGTAATCAGAGCACAAATAAAAACAACATTGAACCTGATTTGCAGTTGTCCTTCATGAGGCGGCATTTGTCCTTAACAGAGGATGCACTTCTGCCAAGAGCTCCACCTATGGCTGCCCAGTCATTGCCATGTTTGGCCCGCAATCTGGAAATACAAAGTATAAACATACCTGTGTAAAAACTTTGGTTAAATTTGATAATTTTTGACAGGGAAATGACATGACTTGATGTAGACCAATCCAGTCTCAGAAAATGTCTGACCAAGTCATAAGCATGGATCAATTACAAACATTCCAACAGAACGTGTAACAAGATTAATACAACTGAAAACGCATATAGCAATAGATCCCTTTGAATAGTAATGAACATTGAAATATATTTAAAGACCTTAAGAATAGAACTGATCTTTTATGGCCAAAGACAAGAGAGAGAGAGAGAGAGAGAGAGAGAGAGAGAGAGAGAGAGAGAGAGAGAGAGAGAGAGAGAGAGAGAGAGAGATCGAGTGACGAAAGAGAGTGACACTGACAAAGAGGCTACCTGCCGAGGATGTTACTTTCTGCCATACGAAAGTTGGGGTGCAGTGCTTTTAGTGCAGGAAATCCTGTGCAGAGATTAGAGAAAGGTTCCGGGTTCGAATCCTGGTCGTGCCTACTACATTTTGATTTGAAAGTGATTTGTTGTCTTATCCAACACCAGGTGTACTCTTAGAACAAAAAATACTTTGTTACGGCTTTCTCACCCCACCCAGACGTTAAAGGGGTACCTGACTATAGACAGTGAAATATCCTGTCAGTATGATGATGCAGATCTCCCTAGTTATTAATAATAATAATACATCGCATTTATACTGCGCATTTCCATTCACATGAATGCTCAATGCGCATTACAATCAATTAATACTATTACAGAATAGACAAGTCACTACAACATGTACATGTATATAAAATGGCAGTTAAACTTGAATAATAAAGAGCATAAAGTGCAGCATCAACATGAAGAGGTAAAAATTCACGCTAAATCCAAAAAGGGGCCAATTAAAAAAACATAAGAACTAAAGAAGAACATAACTAAGAAATATCACTATCTACATCAATAAAAGCGCAAGTAAAAAAATGAGTCCTGAGACGCGATTTAAAATTAGACAGTGTGGGAGCTTGTCTCAAAGTCAAAGCCAAAGGTAAATTATTCCACACTGTCCGGGCAATGGAGTAAAAACTTCGGTCACCAAAATCTTTCAGATAGGTGTTTGGCCTAATAAAGCGTAACGAATCGGTGGAAGATCTAAGAGCTCACAAAGATAAGAAGGGGCTAACTCATGAAGACATTTATAGCAAAGATAGTAAGATGTCATTGGATATCCTAGTAATGGCCGTCTCAGTGCTATGGAACGATTTATAGGCAGATTGAAATCGTGAAAAAATGTTTAGTAATCAGGGTTGTCAGCAGGTCTCAACAAAGCCTGAACATTTTTGGAGGGGTGCTGCCCTACTCTCTAAGCTAGATGTAGGCCCATAGGCTAGACCTAGAAAGAATCTAGTACATGTACTAGACTAGACAGTACTAGAGGTCTACTATTACTAAGTAGAATGTTGGTATATATAAACCAGATCTAGATCTAGGCCTCATGCTCAAAGATGAGCAGTGCATTACACATAACAATCATTACACAATAACTTAAAATTACAATGAAAACACTACATCTAGATCTAGAGAGCTGCCAAAAATGAGAATGACGGACTTAATACTACTCAGAGTATAAAATATTATTTAAATTGCACTGTCACTGTCATGCATGATGAATGAATGATGTTCCATTTATGTTGATCAAGTCTAACATGTGTGGTAGTATTATACTCCCTTTACATGTACAATGTTTATCGTATTGCTAACGAACAGCTCATACCAAATTTCCATGATTGGACCAATAAAGTGTATCGTATATTATGACTGATACTAATACGATACAGAAACAAGAGACCGTACCTCGCCTGACTTTTACGGTACCAGTCCGGTAGCACGACAAAATTCTGATGCAGTGAGACGATAGTCATATTTTCACGATTGAAAATGCTACTTCGAGCCCAATAACGACAGGAAAAATTAAGATCACACGCCCCAATCGAGCGATAGGATTTGAGAGTACTTCATTGTCAGCATAATCAATCTGGGAACGGAAGTAAATAAAACCTAACGAGTACTTTGTGTCTCAGAAAATTTGAGTTATTAAGATCACCTATGTTTTTACTTATTGACAGTGTCTGGCGAGATGTCGTCATTCGCAATTTTGATAATTCCATTTGTATTTTTACTCAATATAACTTGCAAAAATCCACAATTTCCGGGAGATTTTTGTATTCTTGTGATCGAACTCAATTTTCCGGAAAAATTAAGGGAAATTGGTAAAACTAGGGAGGTCTGATGGTGTAGTCACCGACAAGGCAGACCCCTCAGTATGCCTCCCTGGAGTTTCAGGTCTGTCAGGGTAAAAATGTTGTGAAAAGTGCATTGATCTAGTTGTTGGGCCAGGGAATATACAAATGAGAATGATAAAATTATTACTGTCCGGCTGGATCCAGTTATATTTTACTGCTTTATAGAAGTATATTTTCTACGTTCACTCTTACACTTTCAGAAGTTTCATTTCTGTGGTAGAGTATTTCCCTCTGTGGTTCTTGCGGTCATACATCCTTGTCACCCTGCGGTACACAGAGAATAAGGGCCTCTGAATGCCCATAGCGATGGTGCGGTAGAAGTCCTTCCTCTCGTCTTTGGACACTTCAAATATCACTTCTGCTGGGTCCTTGATGTCATGGTCCTGGGCAATACAGAGAGAGAACATCTATCTTTAGCAATACCGATGGACATCATTTCAATGAAAGCGCGGAGAGATAAAGACAGAGAAAGACAAAGACAAAGAACAAGATAGAGAGAGGGCGAGGGGGATTGTCTGTGTGTGTGTGTGTGTGTATGCTTGCATGCATGCGCATACCTATGTGTTTTTTCTTCTCACTCACTCTGTATTTGTGATTACCAACTAGTGGCTTCTGATAGTTCATTCAATGTCAGTTTCATAAAAAAAAGCCAGGGCCAAAACCTGGGAAAAGGTTGTGACGCCTAACCAGGTTCTTAGGTGAAATCAAGCAGGTTCCTTGTGTGGCAGTAGCAAAAAGTAGTATTAATTTCAAAGACAGATAACTCTGCGATATTAGACTACTTCGTGTCCAGAAATATTCGCATTTTAAAAACAATTTCATTTTTCAAACAGCCTTTTTGCCTGACATTTTCGTCGTGCGCATTATCTGTGAATCCGTATTTTGGTCAAAAATTCAATGAAAACGGCGGAAATTGCGTGGAGATTGGCAACCCAGAGAAGTCATTTTGAAAATTCCATCACTTTCCATGACCAACATTTTTTTCCATGACCGCAGGGCTCGAAATCGGAACTCACGGCTGGCCAAAAAAGCCGACACCTTCCCGATTGGCCGGATTTCCGGCTAAAGCCGGCAGTCTGGCAACCCTGCACTGAGGCAATTTGAAGGCAGCAGCTTCTTAGCGTTACAGAGTGACCGTTACCATCAAAAGGAAAAGTACTGAACAACCAGTGGTAGTAGTATCTGTTGCTAATTTTGTAAAAAACTCTCACCTTGCAATAGTTGGTAATATTGCTTTCCAAAATCTCTACTTCCTCTTTTGTCCACTGTCCTTGCTTCCATTCCAAACCTACAGCAACAGAAAAACAAAAAAAAGATGGAACCTGTGTAATAATAAATTAATTTATATAGCGTCAGAATTCACCAGGAGTGCTCTATGGCACCTCACAAAGTCTTTAAACAGAACAATTGCCCACCCAGTGTACACACCCACACAAAGGCTACTGTCTGAAGAGAGAAAGTGTAGATTTGTGGAGTGGTTGAAGAGGAGTATCATTGTTTAATTGAGTGCCCCATGTATGCAAATGTAAGAGAGAAGACTGTTTGCCCAAGAACTTGATTGATAGACGTGCATGTATGTTCAACATGATACAATATTTCCGTAGTAGGAATATTTGCGACATTGTTAAGCTAGCCACATTGTGTTTCAGAGTCACGAAAGAACACATGAAATTGTCTTAAAATGTGTACCCCGGTTGTGCATGTATGTGTGTGTATGTGTGAGTATATGTATTGATGTGGGTGTTTAGGTGTGTGTGTGAGTGTGTGTGTGTGTGTGTGGGTGTATAGTATGTGTACATGTGTGTGTATGTTTCTTTTGCTGTGCATATTTCTTTGTACCTCTATATGTACGCATCTAAGAGTGAATGATGGTCCAACATGCAACGATCATTTTTTGGTAGATGATTTTGGCCTCTGGCCTAATAAAACATTTGAACTTGAACATCGAAACTTGTATAATAATAATAATAATAGAGAGCATATTTATATAGCGCTTTCCCCCGCTCAAAGCACTTTACAGCTACTAATACCCCGACAGACCTGTTTCATTCCTGAGCCTTCTCAACGTCCTGGGAGACTATACTGAAAATATGCAGTGGTATTAAATAAGAAAAAAGGTATACATTTTTCACGACACATACAAAGTCTTCCTTGCCACTATGTCCTAAGAACACCCTTGCAACAAAATCTCTTTGATGAAGAAGTTGCCAAATTCTTGACTGATGGGATGACAAAATAGGTCTAATCATTATAAAGCTACAATAAAGTTACAAGTTACAATGACACAAATCTTTTTTTTAATCCATGTGCAATTTTATTTTGCATAATTGAAAATGTTGCTTGCACTTATTTGTGCATTGATTTTTGCACACACAAGCACTGAGATGGACCATTGCTCTGTCTACTAAATAAGAAATGCATTGACAACTCTTTCTACCCGGGCAAAATTAACATTAAACCCTATCATAACCCCCTCGTACCCCAAAAAAATAAAATGTCCGATAGGCGCTGATCTGTGGTGACTGCGTGTTGGCTTCAGCGAAAAGCGAAGATCATTATAACACTATGGCAAATGTTTGATGTGTGTGCCACTATATGCCATTGTATCTTACTATTGTGCCCCTTAAGCCCACACAGTGGGAAAAGGGCTTGTTAGAAATACACTTATCAGCAGAGTTGCCAACCTCTGGAGAGTGAAATCAGTAGTCTCTCACTTAATTTTCAGTAGTTTCAAGACACTTTCAGTAGTAATTGCGTCAAAAAATCGCATCGTCCTGTTTGATCTGTATGCCCCTCTATGTGAAATGCTGCACAAAGTGCACTTTTACCTCATAGCTGTTCTTTTTACTTGTGCTTGCCTAGTTCTACTTTGTGTCGAGTACTGCTATAATATAGACTTTTTTTTTTTTTTTAGAAATTCATAAAACAAATCTCTATTAGATTTAGATGTAAGAAAATGATTTAAAAGACTGATCTAGACCCGTAATTTTGAAAGAGAAAAATCAAAATGGACTTATCTAGATCTAGATTCAGCAATGTTGACAACCTTTTCTTGCAAGAACTTTCTTTTGTATGAATATGAAGAAGTCAACCCACTATGAAACTTTTGAAAAGTAAACAGGAGTAGGACTATTGCATTCTTATACCTAGATCTATCTCTACAATTAGTAGTAGATCTACAGCACAGTATGTATCTCAGCTCTAGAATCTAAGTAGACACCTCCAGGCTCCAATTCATGACTTTACAAAATGTATCAAAAACGGAATTAGATCTAGGCCTAGTCTATTTCTAACCAAGATAAGAACAAATTGTCAATTTGAAGCATGTGTAATGAAAGTTAGAAGAAAACACCCGGTAACTACGAGCAATAGTACTGACATCGCATTCATGGATGCAGAATAGAGAGAGTGTTTCGGCCACAACTATATCTAGGACTAGTAGATTCTAGATGTCTAGATCTATGGAGTTTTATTTCGAAAGACAGTATATACATTTTCGCAAATTTTACAGGAGAGCCAAAAAACTGTTTTTTCTTTATATAAGTTATGGACATACTGTCTTTTAAAAAATGCATTGTATCTTTATATTTTTAAGATACATTTAGAGGACCTAGACTAAAAGATGCGGAACGAAATTTGCTCTAGGGTGATGGTGCTAACTCAATTAGGCCAAATAGTGGATATACGGTCTTTCTAAAAAAAACTCCAGATCTATTCGAACACAAGTGGAAAATGATCTGCATGATAATGATGATAGAGATGCTGTTTCAAGCCCAAAATAAGGACATATTAACAAAAATCCCTGTTCAAACGTTGTTTGCTCGCAATTAGACAAGACATGTCTGCACGTCGAATTGTGTCTTCAAATAATAGCTGCGGCCATTTGTAAACAAACTACTAAAATCTGAAACATTAGTTGCATAGCAACAAACAAACAAACAAAACAAACATTCGCATTTTTCGATATTAATTTAATTTTTTTCGATCGCCCATTTTCCGTAGTTCCGTAGTCGGGGACAAAAATCTGTAGTAACTACAGAAAATCCGTAGAGGTTGGCAACTCTGCTTATTAGTAGTATTATATTTCCCTGAGAAGAGATGAAGAAAGTGTATACAATACCTTTTTCCTGCAGTGCAGTCTTGTCACCTCTAGTGGTGAACCATGCCTGGTTGATGCCATCTACACTGGCATCATGGCTGGGCTTAGCACGCGGAGAGCTGGACGTAGCGCCGCTGGTGGAGGATGAAGATGAGCCACTTGCTTGCCGTTTGTTGCCCAGTTTACTACATGCATTCTGTGATAAAAAGTGCAGACATCATTCATATCTGTATCATATACAACCAGAAACCGAGCACAAATATTCAAACATTTTTGAAATGCTTACAAGTTCTTCTTCTTCTTCCAAGTTAAACTTCTAAAGCCATGTTATGTCACTGTTCTGCAAAAGCCCTTGTATCATTGGTTAAGATTAAGACAAATAATACCCTCAAGTGATTACAAGACATTATTTCCTCATGTGCTGCCCCAAACTCAAGGATCTGAGACAACAACCTCTATCTTCCTCTCTCATCAGATATCGCCAAAACCGTATACTCCACCTCTAGACAGCTCAAAAAAAGTTCCAACAAAGACAACAACAAGAGTTTGTGTATTTTTAATGTTTTATGTGCTTCACTTTTTCTCTGCTCAGCTGGATTAACAGCCTCTTGGCTATAGGTCTAATGCAACAAAAAAAGGGGAATAAATGGTAGCTAAAAAAAATCACAAAATTGGTATCAAATTAATCAGAACATTGAGTAGCAATGCTCATCTAGGCTTTTTTGTAAGTCGAAAATTGTGCCGAGGGCGACCCGAGTCTTAAGGCACGAGTCCCGAGGGGTATTCCCTCTTTTAACCCGTTGGTACGGGGAAATACGTGGATAGAA
>JAUELK010220003.1:0-10255 GCA_031471215.1 Gastropteron pacificum | reverse complement strand
ATCAGCTGATTGTGGTATAGTGATAGTTGATAGATCTATCTAGAATCTAGACTATTTAGATTTAGATCAATGCATTTTTTTTCTCCCCAAATCTCTACTCTAGCTCTATATCTAGATTCAAGACTACTTATCAAACATGCCACGCAAACGTAAGAGTACTATCGGGTGCAATACACCAACAAGCATAATGCATGATGAAAATCAAAATGACCCTGGCGTGGGGGAGGGGGGGGGGGTAGATCTAGTTGTAAATGAGAGTGGAAAGATAGTAGGAAGGGGCTGCATCGGGTCTACTAGTTAATGTATAATTCTCCAGAACGATGTTGTTTTCTTGGCCTCACTGTGTTGTCGTAATAACGCGTCATTAAGTTAAGTCCTTTCTATCGCACATCTGCTAGACTTTAGGACCACATAAGAGAAGTATTATGCTCATTTCAGTTGAGTTGTTTCTTTTTTATTTACACATCTACAGAAACAATTCAGGCCCCTTGAGAGATGTTCATTTTGTTTCAACATTGGTTGATGTCGTAATTCTGTTTTATCAGCCATCGCCCACGTTTTTGTATTGACAACATCTTCAAAAAGCAACTAAACATGTACACCCAGATGCTTGTTTCGTCTGGTTGTTAGAAAGTAATAATCAAAAATAATTTTAAAGACAAAACAATTGTTTGGCCAAATCTTTACAGGTTTCATTTTATTTATCAATTATATATTTTAAAAATATATATATTTTTTTTACAAACAACTGCATTTTGTATGCGAGCATGTCTTTTCTTACGCTTCGAAATCACTTACATTTTATGCTCAAATTATACCGTAATTCAAGTTGTTTCGCTCGACCCGAGTAAACAAAATAGAATGAGAGTCTTTGTCACTATGACAGTGTAAGTATTTGTCTGGGTTTGAGTTTGGTTTCTTTCTCCCTTGATGATTATATTATAAGTACAACCAATAATTGGGTAGGACACGGAGACCGTAGAAACCAAAATCGAGATTATGGTCATCCTATTTACGCAATGTTTCCTCATACTATTAAAATAATTGAGTCCCCCCCCCCCATTAAATTACGGTAGTTGAAACGCAGGAGGCGGATTCATATTCCGTCGAAACCAGCACACACGAAAGAAGAAAAAAAGGCAAAATAGATTATTAAAACGTACAATGTTTTTCTTTCATTAGTTTGAATTTTTGAACTTTTTTTCTTCTTCTGTTTCTTTTTCGTTCTTTTCTTTCTTATATGTGAACGCAGCAAGAGAGAGAGAGACAACAAATTGGCTTTTAATTTCACTTTTTGTATGTGTGTATGAGATAAATGTTGATTTTAAATTTGCAAGGTGTAAATTGTTTCGTATTTTCGACAACGCATGTCGACAACATAACCCCAAAAAATACATATAGAAAACAATAAAAATGAAAGCGAAATAAACACACAAAACCAAATCACGACTGCAGTGCTGTATTCCTTCAAGAAGAAAAAAAAAAGAGGACAAAAGAAGAAACAAGCATAAGGCACGGTTGGGACGGAAATGTCATGTCTCCGAATCTGTTTGTTCATTAATTGTTCATTTGTTCATAATTTTTTCAAAATTTGTTCAGTTAGTTAATGCCCTAGTCGTGTCAAAAGGGGCATTTTGCAACTTCTAGTTGTTGTTCTGCTTCTTTATATAATTGCGATTCAATCATTCCTTTTCTGTAGTTTAAGTTGTTCCGAACGTTGTTTCATCAGTTACTCTTTCTCTTTCTCTTTCATTTGGATTGTCATCCCTAGTGACACAATTAGGCAATTTAACATACGTGGTTTGACCTATGTATTAACGCCCGTCTCCGATAGGTCGGTTACATTCTCCTTTGTATGATCTAATGTCAAAAAAACAGAAGCTCCTTTTAACAACATACCTGGGAGTGAGGGAAATACACGTGTAAGCCTTTATCAATATCCTCTGGCAAAACGCTTTGAAGATAGTAGAAAATCCATGGATTCATCAATCATGTACTGGTACGTACAAATGCTGCAGCCTAGTTGGAAGCAAGGAGACAACCATCAAGCCTTCTCCATTAATGGAAGAGTCATCATTCGATTAATTGATTACAATATTTTCATCAAAAACTCTCGCACTTTCTTTGCATTTTTTCTTAAACGTAAAGATTAAAAAACAAACAAACGCGATATTTTTTCGAAAATTATATTATGAAAACGCGGAGCACCATTTTGACTTTCACGAAAGAAGTCGAGACGAGTCGTAGATTATTTATTCGAATGAGAGGTGTCGCCGCTCTTCAGTGTGCAAAGTGTGCAACAGGTTCACAGGCGGCGGGTGTCACTCTGGCACTCTCGCGATTGAGAGGAGTCAATCTACGACGGGAAGTGGGGAGTGGGAGGGGCGCGCGTGCAAGCAGACAACTTGAGCGAGCATCTCAGGCGGCACTCTCGAGGAAAGAAGGGGGAGGTCACTTTGTGACTTGGTGGGTGGTTCTCCTCATGTTTTAGTCGCTCCCAGATGACATTGACCACCCAATCTTGCGGCTCTAGGGAAAATTGATAAGTTTCGTGACGTCCAAGTCTCTTAATATAAAGATTCGTCGATGTATACTTGCATTTTATATCTTGTACCCATACCAAACAAAAACAAACAACAACTAGAAGTGCCCTGTAATGTCATAAGGTTAAGACCGTCATTGATAAGTTTTCTTCCGTCCAAGTCTATACATATTAAGATTCTTCAGTTAGTACTTGTATGCATCTTGTACCCGTATGAAAGCAACAACAAAAACACCAATGATAGAACTAGAAGAAGCGTAAACATGTTGGGAACATCATTGAAGTGTCACCTTATTTACCTTACATGTTAGATCAATGATTCAACTTTTACTGACAAGTTGACAGCGATTGATTGCTCTATTAACTAGACATTTTTCGTCATAAAGCGTAAAGTGAAGGACCCAATGGCACAAAGGCCACTTTAATATCTAGTCAAACACTTGTTCATTTAGGCCTACAGAATTATTTTTTTTAAAGGAGAAGAAGAAAAAGAAGAAGAAGCACAAGTGTAGCGGCTAATTTACAAGGTAGTCTCAACGTCTTTGTGAGCACACTTCGTGCAGGTCGATCAGAATGTATGGGTAGTTTGACCGTGAAACAAAATGTATTTATACAGGACAGCTCCATCGATGATTCATTGAAAAGAACCTCACGCCTTGCATATATAGAACGAGACATGATCACACGAAACAATTTAAATAAGGAAAACACGGAAACGCGTGATCTGTACTTTGAACAGTTTGAATTGCCTTGGCCTAGCCACGTATCGAAAACGGCACAAAATCGAATGCTGTGATGAACAGGAACTGTCAAGGACGGTTCTACGATCAATGCAAACACCCGACAAAGTGTCAGTTTAGGTCTAGATTTTCTTGCAACCATAACGTATGTTCAGCGGCTCTCATTGTTTACTTACGTTCGCGGATAGACCACCTTAATAGTCAGCAGTCCTCACAATAATTGAATTGTGCTGTAAAGCATCGTTTACAGCGAGCTTCTCTTACATCGAAATTCGTCTAGAACGAAGATATTTTATCATGAAACCGTACATCCTTTTCGACAAGGACAACAACCCCTGTCGAGAATTCCGCAAAACTACCACATTCTACATAGGGAATCGCTTTGTGACACCATACACCTGGTTCAGTCCTAAATCATGTCTGTAATCATAACTGTCTCAATGTTGTATCAACACGGGCTGCATCAACTCAAAGACTGCATTGCACATAACAAAATGTTCGGATACGGAAGGGTTTTGTGACTACATTCCAAAATGTTTTAAGGCCCGCCAGTCCAAGGCTACAGAACTGAGCTGCCATTTCTCTGTAAGTCTACCAGACATAGCCGAAGAGTGCGTACGTCATACCTAGTGCCTGATTGCACCCCCGTCAACAACAACTACCCGGCATATCCTTTAAAACAGCCCAGGTATTGAATGTGGATAGTTTCACGACGCAAAGGGACCTACATGTAGATCTATAACAGGTGTTTCTCACCTGGGCTGCGTTCAGTAGCTTTACGCTCAGAATATTATTTTACAAAAGAAAAGTTTGTCAATCGATTGGATTGAACGGTCTTCGATCGCTTAGTCACGTGTCAAAACCATCATGCCTCCGGAACGAAATACTTGTCATGCATCCTATACACCGAACAGCAGACCGCCCGCCGATCATCAAGAGGCTACATGGAACCTTACATTCCTTCATTAAAAGAAATTGCGTCGTTGGAGGCTGACACCAAATCGCATAATTTATAAATAACGACGTGGTCTGGAGTAATGACGTCTCGGTCTTGGCCTCGCTCAAGTCTATTACGTGAGTGAATATAGTTCAAAGTATTTAACTGTTATGATGTCTATCATCTAGAGGTCGCGGTAAATCATGCTAAACGGGCTCCACTTTGACCTAAAGTGGCGACTAAAAACGGGTAATAGTCTCTACAAAAAGATCGTGGACTAGTAGAACAGCGTGTTTCATGACAACTTTCTACTTACAGCTTCAAGAAACATGAGCATACAAAAAAGAGAAAATCGTCGAGTAACCATCTACGCACTCACGATCTTTCGTGATAAACAAGCAAATCACCCGAAACTGTATTCACCCACTGAATAAATTCTTCACTTTTTGATGCGTACCCCCCAAAAATAAATAGAAGAAAAAAAGAAGAAGACTTTTCTAACTCCACCTCATTCCCCAGAATTATTGTGTCTATAATGGTGACACATACTTTCGCAATGTATGCTAAAACGTCCACGCTGTAGTGCTTATGTTCACAGCACTGCGATTTCTTCGATTTCTTCGATTTCACACCTTAAATGAGAGATGAGCTATAGAAAAACCTAGCAGGTGGAAAATAAGTTGTGAGAAGATGTCCAATTTATTTGAATAACCTTAGTCCAACGAAATAAGCGTGAATGATACGAGGGTGGATTGATAAGTCCGGCCTGTTTTGTGATATTTTCTAAACTTGACATCATGAAACTTGCACACAACATGTCTCACCCATAGTACTCTCCACTCCATGAGTTTCAAATTGTTGCTACATCACATCATTTAGAAATTGCCATAAACGTCACATGTATGTGGGGTCAGGTGTCGGCGTGAAAAACATGGCGTTGAAGCAGGAACTTTTGATGAAACAATTGATGGCTCATTATGAGGAAGAAGGCGAAGATTTTCTCCGTCTAATCGTCACTGGAAACGAATCATGGGTCCCTCATTATGACCCAAAAAGCAAAAAAAAAACAGTCAAATGAGTTTAGACATAAGGGTTCACCATGTCCAAAGAAGTTCAAAGTCGTCGGATTCGCTGTCAAAATGCTCTTGGCCATGTTTTGGGACTGTCAAGGAGTAGTTCACACTGTCAACTCTGATCGGTACCTCAAGACTCTCCAAAAGCTTCGAGCACGATTAACACGAATTCAGCCCGGTGACGCGACCATTTTCCATCACGACAATGCTCGTCCTCACACAAGCATCAAGACTCGAGATGCTTTGGCACGACTCAGATTCCACGAGATTTTGCCACATACGTCATACAGTCCAGACTTGGTTCCATCTGAATTGTTTTGAAAGAATACTTGAAAAGAAGACATTACACTGATAACGACGAAATTCAAGCTGATGTGCACAGGTGGTGCAGAGACAAACCATTAGATTTTTTCACCGACTTGATACAACAACTGATCAAGCTTGGCGCACCTGTGTCGACAAAGATGGCGATTATGTTGAAAAACAAAGGTACTTTGTTAAAGCAGACACCCTAAGCTTTCATTTGGTAATTATTTTTTTTTTGTAAAATCATTATTGTGGGAAATATCGCAAAACAGGCCGGACTTTTCAATCCAGCCTATTATGTTATAGTGCACACTATACTCTCTCTGTCAAGGGCAACCAGCTCACAGCACAAGGGATCGGGGTACAACATTGTACTCACTTTCTCTTCTCACGTGTTAAGCACAATGAGTGTTACAACAACTTGGGCACCTTGCGCAGACGACATCCTTGACGTCGAGGACGTGAACGTGTGGTTCTATTACAACGGTATAGAGAGTCCTTGATGATGGCACACGTAGTTTTGACACCTTCACCGCGTACGTGATTCACGGCGCAAGGTGTCTAGCTATTTCGACAGACTTGAGTATGTGAGTTTTACACCCATATCGACACAATTTAGTCAATCAAGATATATGGCCTACGTATTAACGCCCGCCGTCGATAGGACGGGTGTGGATAGTCATATAAATTGCCTAAACGACCCCTGTCCAGCGATACACTCACAATATTCACATAGGGTTCGAACCCGGGTTGCCCGCATGGAGACCAAACGAATTAACCTAACATGGAAGACTTGATACATCCGGTACAATCTCACCGTTGAGTGACACAATGCTACAGCAAAGCATTCAGAGCACATTTAAGAAACTATCTGTAGAATCTAGTCTTCACTCGAAATGCAGCTAATTAATTGTAAAGGTTTGGACATGACACAAACTTAATATAAACAAGTGACAAATATCAATGTGCAATATTTATGGACTTTCGGAGATCGCTAGGTAAACAAAGCAGTCTCTAAAAATGAATACGTTTTATACTTGAAAACTCAGTCACTCTATCTGGTTCGTCGAGTCGTGCTGTGTAGTGTGTGGGGCCTGTGAAGAAAACAACACGAAGCAAACAACAGCAACAACCTAGGCCACGTCACCGGAAAATAACACGCGTGTCAGGCCTCCAACACACTCAACGAACACACTACAGCGTAGCTAATGTTCTATTCTGTTTGTGTTTCTCTTCGTGTTCATATGGAGTACACACTTTTCTTGGATTGTCTGACCTACATTTTGATAGTACAGAATATGCAGTATGTTCACCGAGTGTATTGGAGGCCTGACATGCGTGATGTTTTTCGGCGACGAGGCCTGTGGTATGAAGGCCTAGGCAAGAACAGTAGCAGCAGCAACAATAGCCATTGACTTGCCAGCTCAATATAGTGGACGCCTTCCACGCAGGTTGACCAGCATACTTCCCCGGTAGATCGAGGTTTTAGTTGAGTTGTTTACCCCTGGTCCGGAGGGGTCTTGTGACTGCGTTGCACAATTGCATGAACACGGGGCCAATTTGAAGGCCCTCCAGTCCCAGGTTGCAGAGCTAGGCTACCATTGCTCTGTAGGTCCTTTGGACCACTTGAAGAGCGAAGAGCTCATATCTTCTGCCTGATCGCAACAACAACAACAGCTACACCCCTAGCGACTCTATTAGGTCATATAAGAGGTGAGACCTACGCTTTAACGTCCGTCTCCATATAAACTGCTCACACGACCCATGTCCAGAGTCCCTTAGATGCCCCCGCTAGATTGATAATTCTCTACTACGGATATGATCTGTCCAAGGAAATAGTTATTGGTTGTTAAACGCATAGAGCTCGCTGTATAGCGGGGTGGTGCGCTATATAGATGCTATCTAGTATTTATTATTGATCGGACGCGTGAAGATCGGGGGGAGGGGGGTGGGGCACAGATTATACGTGGCTACCCAGTAAAACCGTTTTCGTTTCAAGTTCTCACAGAAACTCTTAACGAGTGAGTACGAAAGGTTACGGCTGATCATAGATATACACCATACTATTCCTAGATACTACATGTACACGCCAATTGAGCACACTTTCTGTTCACCTATAAGTGTATGACACACTGTGTGGTCCCCATTGACACACGCGGTCGCCATTTTGGATTGGTAGGGAGGACAGTGAGTGAGGGCTCAGCACTACTTCTGTAGTGGGGATAATACGGGGAAGAGCCACTCTCCCTCTTGTCGCTCAATAATTGATACAATACTTTTCTTCAATTAAAACATGAGATGATATCAGATAACGTCTTTTAAAAAGACACCTGAATTGTATACAGCAAGAACTGAATGGAGAACTATGTATTTGTATGCGAAAGAGAACAAAGTAAGTAGTAATTAAACAGAGATAAAGAGACGACACTCGGCAAAATACAGAGAAAAAGAGAGAAAACGAAGTGCAGTGGATGGAGTAGTTTAGAGCGAAAGAGAAGAAAGCAAGTGTGCGGACACATACAAGAAAATAATTGCGTGAGCGATTTAGAGGACATTGAATTAATAGACAAATAATAATGAAATAATTTTAGTAGCAACAAATAGACTGTGAGACCTTCCGTACCACACCAACACCAAGATGTGTCAAGTGAGGGCGCTCGTGTGACGTCATACTGAATCTAGTAATGGGTGTGTAAATCTACGCTTTTTTCTACAAAGACAAAGAGACCAGTGTCCAGTCTCATCGTCTCTTGTACACACTTTCAGATTCTGTGAGGAAGCAAAATGAAAACGGATCAAGTGGGTGCGCGCGTCAGAGTGATTATTTGTTGAGCACAGCAAGGGGGACAAAAATAGCCATAACTGATTTTGTGAGAATTGGCCCCCTTTTGGCTTGCAAGAGGTTATAAAATATTGTATGGCTTGTCATTGCTTGTCAGTGCGTGAGAAAGACAAATAGAGGAAGATGCGATTTCTCTCTCTCTCTCTCTCTCTCTCTCTCTCTCTCTTTCTCTCTCTCTCTCTCTCTCTCTCTCTCTCTCTGTCTCTCTCTCTCTCTCTCTCTCTCTCTCTCTCTCTCTCTCTGTCTCTCTCTGTCTGTCTCCCTCTGTCTGTCTCTCTATCTCAATCTTTCTCTTTCTGTCTGACTATCTGTCAGTGTTGTGTTCGCGCATGTGTGTATTCATGTGTGTTGTGCGATGCTAAGTTTTAGGGCAGGAGGGTGGTGTATGCATGTATGTACAGGTAAATGTAGTTGTATGTTCAAATTAATTGTGTATACATTTTCAGGGTATGAGTATGAGAAGATTATGTGTAGGTGGGTGTGAGTTTGAATGTGTGTGTCTGTGCGTACGAACTTGTATGTGCTTGTGAGTATGTGAGCGCGCGCGGTGTGTGTGTGTGTGTGTGTGTGTGTGTGTGTGTGTGTGTGTGTGTGTGTGTGAGTACGTTTATATGCACGCGTGCGGTGCTTGTTAGCGTGTCCATTTGTTTGCTAAATGTGTAGGATTCAATTGTTGAAATCTTGCGCCTGTATGGATGCTGGCACTTAAGAATTAATTAGAAGAAATAACAGTCGCAGACTCGAGTGCAAATTGCCAATATCTCTTTTGTGATGGTTTTGAGTTTGGGAAAGAGGGAGTGAGGCAGTTGTTTGGGAAGGAGGAGGGGGAGGGGTTGGAGAGGAGGAGAGGGGAGGAGGAGAGGAAGGCGGAGGACGAGGAGGAGAAGGAAGAGGAGGGGGAAGAAGGGGGGAGGCGGAGGAAGAGGAGGGGATGAAGAAAAAGGAGGAGGGGGAGGATGTTGGTGGAGGAGGTAGAGATGATGTGTGAGTATGTTTTAGGGGAATGAGGAGGAGGAGGAGGCGGAGGGAGGGAGGAGGAGGGTGATGAGGACGACGATGAAGAGAAAGAGAAAACGGAGGAAAGGGGAGAGGAGAAGGAGGAAGCGGATAGAGTAGAGGGAGGAGAAGGAGGAGGAGGAGAAGGTGTGGAGATTTAGAGGAGGAAGAAGAAGAAGACACAGGAGGAGGGGAGGATGGAGGTGGAGGAGGTAGGGAATATGTGTGAGTATGTGTTAGGGGGACCAGGAGGAGGAGGGGGAGGGAGGGCGGGAGGAAGAGGAGCAGGAGGAGAGCGAGGAGGAGGATGATGAAGAGGAGGAGGAGGAGGAGGAGGAGAAGGGGTAAGGAGGACGAGGCGGGTGAGGGGGGAGGATGAGCAGAAGGAGGAAGAGGATGAGGACGACGAGGCGGAGGAGGAGGAGAAGGAGGGGTGAGAATGGAAGAAATATGAATATGAGGTTTTCACCCCTACCTATCAACACACTGAAATAGTATAAGAAATGGGACCTACGTGTTAACGTCCCTCTCTGATATGACGAGGGTGGCTAGCCATATAAACTGCCCTCGCGACCCATCCCCAGCGTCCTCAATGGGATTCGAACCTAGATCGTATGCGTTAACTCTCCGAGGAGAATAAAACAGCAACGATTACAACATCGAGCGCAAATTGCCAACATCACACATTAGTGAGGATACGGTAACAAGCTCAGTTTGGAATCATAGCTGTTCGTAGCTAAGAAAAACTGAGAGAGAGAGAGAGAGAGAGAGAGAGAGAGAGAGAGAGAGAGAGAGAGAGAGAGAGAGAGAGAGAGAGAG
>JAUELK010219992.1:0-10256 GCA_031471215.1 Gastropteron pacificum | reverse complement strand
TCTCTCTCTCTCTCTCTCTCTCTCTCTCTCTCTCTCTCTCTCTCTCTCTCTCTCTCTCTCTCTCTCTTGTTTTTCTTCTTTTTGCTCTTTTGCTCCTTCCACCTCTCCCCGCCTCTCTCTGTGTCTTTCTCTCTCTCTATATATATATATATATATCTTTCTGTCTCTCTTTCTCTCTCTCTCTCTCTCTCTCTCTCTCTCTCTCTCTCTCACACACACACACATACAGACACAAACAAACAGACAAACAACTGACATCCAAACTTACCAGGCTCATCCTTCTCCTCTAAAGAATCCTCGTCCATTGATACAACACCTTCTTCATCGTTGCCATCATCGCTGTCCTCATTATCATCACATTCCTCGCCACTCTCCTTCTCCTTTTCCCCATTAAAGCCTCCTTCATGATCCTCTGTATTCTCTACACGTTCCTTCTCATCGCTTTTATTATCATCTCTATCTTCAACCTTCTCATTATTTGTTTCATACTTATCCAAGTCCTTCACTTCATTATCATCAACACCATCATCTTTCTCGTCGATGTTATCATTACCAACGCCACCATCATTATCATCACTACAAATGACATCCTCATCGCCAACGGCATCATCATCACCATTATCATCACCACCATCATCATTCTGTCCACCTTTTCTCCCATCCTCACCTCTAACAACTGTAAGATGAAAAACAACTTCGCCATGCTCTGGAATCTTTTCTAAAGTCTTTCTGGATACAGTTGTGGATATTTCAGCACGATGTTTCGGGAAACTACGACTAGACGAAGCTGCTTGATGCGTTTCAGAAATCTTCGAATCTATCACCCACCGGCTGGTTTCAAAATCACTACAGCCGTGCTCCTCTGCACCATTCAATGTTCTACAATCGTGCTGTTCAGCATGGTCACCACTGTCCAAATTCTCTTCAGCGTCTGAAAAAATGCTATCCACGTCTTCCTGGACAACGCCGAACTTGTGTTCATCTACCGCGAGTTCATGGTCGTCAAAAGTTTTGTCTCCGCAACCATCATCACGTTCTTTTTCAGTGTCCACGAAGTCGGGTTCGTTGAAACCAGATTCTTTGTTAAGATTCATCAAACCAGATTCTTGGTGATTCATCAAATCCGATTCTTTGTTATGGTTCACCAAATCCGATTCTTTTTCATGGTTCACCAAATCCGATTCTTTTTCATGGTTTACCAAATCCGATTCTTTTTCATGATTCACCAAATCCGATTCTTTTAAATGGTTCACCAAATCCGATTCTTTTTCATAAGTCCCCAAGTCACAATCAATAGTGTGACTTCGTTTGTCATTTCCCATACTTTCACTAGCCTTATGATCAGTTGGCTGTTCTGTCTGCATGATGCTACGACTCGCTTGACCAAAGGGTTCGAAATGTTGTTCCAGTGTCAAGGGATCGACATCTCCGATCCTCGACCCGTTCGAAAAGGCTTCTAGCTCCGAATCTGCCACAGTGTCGAAGGTGTTGTCTGAGATGTCGAATCCTGTTGAATCTATGTCATGCGTTGTCTTGCCCATGGCATGTGTAGTATTCGAAATGGTCGTAAGTCTTTTTTTTCGAGTATTCATATAGTGAGGCGCTACCATTGACGCGTTTCTATCATTCTGAGTGGTCGATACTGAGGATGTCAAGCCGGACTCGTTGGAAGATATGTTGTCATAGACGTTATTCTCACAAAATGTACTGAAGCTTGTGGTGTGGCTCGGAGGAGAAGCTTCATCAACGTCGTTAAACGATTTTTCATCTTCATTATCGTCATCTAAACAAACGTCGCCCATCTGTTTACTCTCGAAGTCAGATCGACTCAAACCTGCGTTCACGACATTGGTCTCTTTGCCTTCAACACTCTGTAGGCCTACCATGGCATGGTCAAACTTGTCAGTGACATCACCGGGGAAACTTTGGGAATCTTTGTAATGCTCCGCTCCCTGGTCATCTGGATGACTGCGTACACTGGACAGCATGACGTCAGATGGGTCAGTCGGGTCCTCTGTGGCCGAATGGAAAGACTCAAGACTACCGGACAGTCCTGAGTAGAAAGAGTCCACGCTATTGGAGATGTATGGATACGCCGCGCGGACGGAGAACATCGATTGGGATGTGACGGATAAAGAAGGAAGAGCACCAGAGTTGTGTTCATCTTTTTCTGAATGTGAACATGTATCGGGAAAACCCGTTTGTTCAGCATCATCTGAAACATCCTTACAGTCTTGGTGCTTCACATCGTTTTCTGAGTTTGTACGCGCTATAGGCAAATCTATTTGTCCAACGTCCCCAGAACAGCTCTTACCGTCTTGCTGATTCAATGCATTAGTACAAGACATACCGACGTGCCCCTCTTTACTATGTGAGCTTTCATCAAAGGTTTCCGAGATCTCCCTTTGTGACATGCTGTCGGAGTACAGATATCCCAGAGGTACTTGTATCAAGGTTTCAGAACAGAGCTCAGCATTGTTCCTCTCGTCCTCACTATTGATCGTACAGGATTGTCCAGAGAGTGTTTCTTCAGTGCGTCCAACAGGAGTTCCTACAGAACACCCTGACACAGTTTCACCTTTCTTTCTCTGATCCAAGACTAGTGCATCATACTTGCGATCTTGACCATTCTGTGGAACAGTGTTTGAGTCTAATGTTCCGAGACATTCACTTACTACGTGACTGTCCTCCTCACTCTTGGCCCCTGACGCCTGTAAAGATTCATCTCCTTTGACACTTTGCACAGGAATACAGATCAAGGTCTTAACGCTCGAGACTTCATCAATGACTTTACGTTCCACTCCAGATGGCTCTTCAACAGTCTCAACATGCTTGTCTGTGGTCGCCTCCTTCCCAATCTGATCAGATAATGGATTTCTGGTCTTACTACTGGCTTCACAGACATCTTTAGTTTGTTCTTCTCCAGTCTTTGCGCAAGCTGCCACGTGATAACGAGCTATCAACTTCTGATCATCTAAGCCAAAAGTCGCGTCTTCATCAACAATTTCACGGGGCTCTTTCCCAACATCAATCAGATTGCTGAGGCACTGTGCTTCATTTGAGGTTTGTGAGTGTTCCTTATGACACGTTTCGAGAGGAGATTCGATCGATACTTCGCCATCTTTGGCACCATCACCAAACCTTAAGGCTTCGTAACCTGTGGACTCACAATGATAAGCTTCTGTCTCCGTACTACTTGCCTTTGTCTCACAGGAGACTATAGGGCCAGCATCCACATTCACCCGAAGTACATCAGCCGACAGCCCTTCAACAATATCCCTCTGTGTTTCCATGGCAACCTGTGTTAACGCCTCAACGCCTGTTTTCTTATCTTCGTTGTTACTTCCCTTTGTTGCCTCGATATCAGAAATGGTCAGTGTCTCCTTACAAACCTCTTCACGTTCATTCAGAACCTCTGGTGGTTCTTTGTCTATTAATCCGTCACAAGACCTTACAGAACTGGTGGTCATTGTCGGCTCTTTACCGGTATTGTTGATCAGACATTCTGTAGATAGCTGTACATCCTTCTCCAGTGACATAGAGGAGCTTGTAGCTTCACCCTTCCCATCCAGCGCTGTACATGTATCATCGTTTCTAGTCTCGGTTTCTAAGACTGCTTCAACATCATTTCCTAATTTCCTTTCTTCTAAGATGGCTGTGGTCTCATTTCCTTCGGTGCTTTCACATGTGTTCTTGATACTTTCTCTTCCTTCTCCTCTTTCATTTACTGAAATAGGTTCTTTATCTACATCTCCTATTTGGTTGTTTACCATTGACTCTTCATCGAGGCCAGTCTCTTGTAAGATCATTCCTGTGTCATGCTCTTTTTTTGTATAATCTGAAGTCATGTTGCAATCATCAACTTCGATCGTCTTCTCTCCCGCCTCCAAACCCTCAACAACAGTGTTTTGTGCTTTGGTCAGTTGCAAGAGCTTATCACTGTATTCCACACAACTTGGGCTTGCGTCGTTGTTGTAACCTTCCACATCTTTTGATTTATCATTTGAATGTAACATCGTCATTTGTTTGAATTTGTTTAAGGTTCCATCGCTACTTTCGCAATGTCCAGCATCGGAGAGTCTTGTTTCAGGTTTGAGGGCATTTTCTCCTCTTTCTTGAGCCTCGGCTGTCATCATTTCAGTTTGGTCACAGTTTATTCCGTGAGTTAGGAACATATTTGAGTCTTCTTTGGCGCTTTCTGCTTCTTGACATACAAAAGTTTCACCTTTCTTTCTCTGATCCAAGACTAGTGCATCATAATTGCAATCTTGACCATTCTGGGGAACTGTGTTTGAGTCTAACGTTCCGAGACATTCACTGGCTATTTCAATACTGATCTGCATCCCCCTCTCCCCTTCTACAGCGTTGGTTTGCTGCATCGCAACACAACACGCCTGGTCTACGTGTGCTTCTTTGGGCAATGCCCACTGGTCAACGTACTCGTGTAAAACATCGTTATGTACAACTGAGCTCCGGTCAAGGCTTGCCAAGGCCAAATGGGACTGACCTCTTTCTACGTCTGCGAAACTCTCCCATCCCGAGTCTCCGGACTGACCCGAATGTCCTGAGTGCAAGCTAGAGTGGTCACTCTGGTCATCTAGGTGGACGTGGTGGACATAGGGCACACTGACCCCCTGCCAGCCCGGCCTGTGTGTTGGTAAAGTAGGCTGCGTGCTGGGTGTGTACTCCGATGACCTAGATTCCCCATCGATAGTTTTCGATAAGCTCGCAGCGATCTGCCACGGATCAATTCCCGCCTCGAAGCGCTCTTGAGCATGAGCACCATTTTTGTGAGCTGGTTGATAAGCTCCCGCACATATCCCCTCACATACGTTTCCACACGTATTTTCACTTTCCTTCACCAATCCGTCTTCCTCCACTCTGTCTGTTTGATAAAATACACCTGAGACATTTTGGAGACTCGGGTTACGGCTTATCAGGGAGATATCAGGATGACCTGATTTCACCTGTTCTGGCTCCGTGGCATCGTCTGCAACTTGGCACCACACACCTGTCTCCGCACTGGGTACCTGCTCGCGCATGACGCTGCGCGGTACCTTCGATATATCAGAAGAAATGTGCAGAGGTTTGTATCCTTCCCGATTCCGCACTTCATCACTGTCGAAATTCTGCTTCTGGTTTGTGTTCTGCCCTCGATCATCCGTCTTATCACCCTCGCCCGAAATATCTCGACGGATTGGCCCGGTGTCTGGAACAGCTGCACGAGATGTCTTATCTGCGAGCAGCTCTGGGGCCGGAAATGGCTGATATGAAATGTGATGGGAGCGTTCGAAATGTTCGAAAGGTTGACTCGACAACTTGGCAGGTGGGGTAACGTGACTGTGGTGACATTTGCTGTAGTATGAGTCGGGGGAAATCTCACTTTGAACTTTACTAGCGCTCGTGTTGCCACTACCTGCGCAGTTATGTGCATCTCCGAAAGTTTCATTGGCAAGCGACGAGGGTTCTGAATTGTTCAGTTCTTGTTGTGCCTGGAACGTGACATCACCTGACTGAGTGTCAACATTTGACCACGTGATTTCGCCAGACATGTCCTCCTGGTGTACAAACTGACGCACGGATGTTGTACACGGTACGAAAAGACTCTCCACAAACTGCGTCTCCATCTGGGCGTTATAGCGGTCTCCAGTCGTCACGTCTCTGTCAGTTGTACCCCCTCCCACTGACAAGCTCTTATCAGCTCCCTCTTTTCCTATCAAAGTATCATCCTCTTTCTTTCCTTCGTTGTCTTTGTGTCCCCCACGTTCTGAATACTCCTCCTCTTCTCTACTCCTTTTTCCTCGAACAGAACTGTTATCTTCTTCTTCCAAACAGCACTCTTGCTTATCAGCTCTGTCTCCTTTAACTCTGTATTCGCTATCATCTCTTTCCTTCTTTTCAATCTCTTTGGACAAACCATCGAGTTCTCTTTGTGCCTGTTCTTGCGTTCCCTTTTCTTCTAGTATCACTGATTTTTCTTCAAATGTATTATTCGTATTTACCACAACACATGTTTTAACCGTATCAGAATTCCTTGAGCTACCAAGTATTTTCACATCATTGTTAGTTTTTGATGGGCTTAGACCCAAACCATCTGTTACCGATTCTTCTCCTTGCCCATCCTTCGCCCAGTCTATGGACCCCTTCCTAGAAAGTCCTTTATTCGGTGATCGTCCTGACGGTGACGTCTGCTTCTCAGCGGGCTTGGGCCGGCTCTTTGCGCTTTCGAATCGGCTGACAATGGACGTGACGGACATTTTGAGCTTTCCCGGCGTCCTGTTATTAGGTTTCTCTTTCTCCTTGGCCTGTCCGGTCAATTTGCTGGCCGCACGCCGCGCACCCCCCGCCCGTACAGCCGCCTGGATCTCCTCCATTTCCTGCTTACCGTAGTGACGGGCTTCTAGAGCGTCACGGGCGGAGAGTTCCGGTATATCTAGCTTACCGTACTGGCGGCTATCATCCCGCGTCTGGCGGGACTCGTGCGGACTCAATACGGAGGAGTCCTGAGTTTCTAAAGCGTCCAGACTGCAAGAACGACCCCACCTATTCAGAAGCCTTCGTCTTCCTCCAGAGCTGTTTTTGTTACCATGTCCAATCTGACAGCCGTATCCTCCTTCCTTGTTCGATTTATCTCCAAGAGTACCACGGGAATAGTTGTCCTTATTTCCTTTGTGGTCACTAGATTTACGCTCGTTGTCCGAGGATTGTGTATCTTGTTCTGAGGATTGTGTATCTTGTTCTGAGGATTGTGTATCTTGTTCTGAGGATTGTGTATCTTGTTCTCCTCGATCCCCCGGACTTGGGACTGAGAAGCCAACATGAAGCAATCCCATTAGTGGAACGCTGAACCGCCGACCTGGACATGGGCTGCTCGGGAACGTGGACTGGTCAGCAGAATGGTTCGATGCATCCCTGTGGTCAGTTACAGCCTTGTTAAGGCCACCGTTGTGGGTGAGAGGGGTGTCATGGTGACCAGAACGAGTTGAGCCACTGTGGTCGTTGTATGAGACGTCATTGCGGTCAGCGTGAGGAGAGACCTCGTGATGGTCAGTGCTAGAAATGTACGTATGATCGATGGGCGAAGATGTCTTGCATTTAGTTGAGAGATCGTTTACTTGGTTGGAAACACGAGGAGAGGGTTGTTTGGAATGACTGGTTTGATTGTCTGCCCGAATGATGTCATGATGTTCAGGTTGAGTGACGCCACGATGGCTAGTTTGAGTGACGTCATGATGTTCAGTTTGAGTGATGCCATGATGGCTAATTTGAGTGACGTCATGATAATCAGTTTGAGTGATGTCATGATAATCAGTTTGAGTGACGTCATGGTGTCCGGTGAGGGAGTCCAAGAGCTGACTCAGAGGCTGAAGAATGTCCACGGTGGGCGAGTCTGAGAAGGCAGGCGGGGAGGATAAAGAGTGGCTGAACTGTCCGCTTCGGTCAACAGAAGACTTTGTCATCTCAGGTTGACCACTGACCGATGGGTCATCGATAGAAGCGGGGCCGGTTGTCCCATGGTATGGATCTATGTGAGGTGATTTGTCACTTTTCGAGACTTTGGTATGCATGGTACATGAAGGAGGTGTATCTTGTGACGTTTTGTTGGTGAAAGACTCTGAGAGAGATCTGCATGTTGGCCGCCGACTATCGTTTTGCAACACGTTGTCGTTACCCGCTGTTTCCGACGATATTCCATCATCCGACATTTTCTCGTTGGGTGGATTCGTATTCATTGTTTTACATCGAGTCAAGTTTTCCCGCGAAGAATGTGTTTTACAACCTTTCTGTGAGATGTTGTCGTTGGACAACGTTGAGCAATTACTAGTTTGTGACAGTTCAGAGGCAACTTTTTCGTCCTGTGAAACGTTTTGATTTGACACGATCGTACGATCGAATTGTTTCCCCTCTGATTGTACTATTTTCGACGAAGTTTCTTCTCTGTCTGCACTATCTGTTACAGTTTTCGAGGGACCTTTACCAAACAATGCCTTTCCTCGGCCTCTCGGGGTCCAACTTGTCTTGGACGAAGCTGGTGGGTTAAGTGGAAGCGTGCCCTTAGGCTTGGCGGCCCCTGCTTGGTTTTGGCTTAGAATAGACTCAAAAGCACTGACTCGACTTTTCAGCTCTGGCAGTCCTTTCGGTCTAGGCGGTCGATGGGTCAAGCCTAGAGAGTTGAGATAGTCTTCTTTCACCCTCGTCCGTTCTTGTTGACCACTGGCGTCTTTCACCTTGGCATCACTCCCAGGGCTCCCCAGGTGCGGGTTGGACCAACTGTCCGTTCTGGTAGTGCTGCTGCGTCCACTTTGTAGGCTTGACAGGCTGTCCCGTCTCCCGTGTCCACCTGTGACGTCAGTGGTCAGGTCACTGCCCCCATCGGCACTGTGGACACTGGACCAACTGTCTCTCCTCGTACACTGACCACTCGGGTCACCGAAACAATCTGCGCTGTTTGACCAGCTGCCCCTCCTGGATCTGGCAAACGTGTCTCTCGTACTCTGTCCAGCGTTACGATGGTTTGTCCAGCCATCTCTCCGATCACTACTTCTCACTATAGCTTGACCAGTGTCCTCCTCAGCACTATGCACACTTGACCAGCTGTCCCTTCTTGATTGAGAATCTCTGTCCGCCGCGGTTCCACTAAAATTTGACCAACTGTGTCTATTTGCCTGGACACTTGTGTCTCCAGGACCACCTAGATTTGACCAACTGTGTCTATTCGCCTGGACATTTGTGTCTCCAGGACCGCCTACATTTGACCAACTGTCCCGTCTCGCTCGTCTCTTCACGTCACCGGCTCCGTGTGTGTGCTGTCCAGTTTTCTGACCAGTCCCACGATGTCCTGAGATACCTTGGAGGTACTGCTCCTTGAAACACTCGATGTCCCGTAGAACACTGCTCGTAGTGGAAAGCCGTTTGTCTCCCTTGGGTGGCTCAGACATGGCTGGGTTACTGTTCTTTGGTTGACAACGACTACTTTTATTTTCTTTGCACTTTCATGCTGACTGTTCTTTCGTCAACAACGACTATAATTTATACATTCTGTTCTTTGGACTTTCATATTGACTTATGTTTGGTTAGCAACGACTTCTGAATGTTCTTTGGACTTTCATATGGATTGTCCTTTGCAAAAAAAAACCGGCTATAATTTATACTTTATGTTCCTTTCGCTTTCATGTTGACTGTTCTTTCGTCAACAACGAATAATCCATGTTATTTGCACTTCCAATTGACTGTTCCATGGTCATAAACAACTGCAATGTATACTTATGTTATTTCTACATCCACATTGCCTGCTTTGGGTCAACAGGGGCTGTTTTTTTCGTTCTTCGCTCTTTAATGCTGCGTGAGATTATACGAATTGAAGCACGGACTGCGCCTTGGCACGCTGCCCTACATGCCAAAGTAGCACACGTGCATGACTAGGTGACTGAATGAGTGGGTCTACTACTAGACAGACGAAGGAGAAATTGAAAGGGGGTTCCGGTGTCCACAGAATTGAGTTGTTCCCTTGTTTCCTCCAGCAGCTGTGAGGCAGTAGTATGTGACGAGTCCAAACGATGTTTATTTTTTTAGCATCAGATGTGAAAGAGACACTTAAGCTTCCAAGACATGTTGATCAAATTATTTGAGGGACACTAGAAAAATGTCAGAGTTCATCAGTTTAGGACATGACCAATCAATCGAAAAGGTGGCTGTAGGGAGATAACAGTATGGTTCTGTACAGACCGTTTCTCTCAATGTATGAAATCCACTGGGTTCACGAACTTTCATTAGTTAAAACACTCAGATGGCTGGTCTGTAGTGGGAATGTATTTAATAATAAATAATTAATAAGAATAAATGAATAAATAGATAAATACACTACAATAATAAAAACATCAATAAAACAAAAGTTTCTTTTTTGTTTTGTTTTTTACATTCTTATCATACCGAGCTAGATTTAGATCTATATGGATAAAGAGACTACGGTAAAGTGTAGAAATAAAACCACCCTAAAACTGTTCTAGAAAAAAATAGAAAAACACCGAATCGAACATTTTCGCAGAGGTACTGAATTAGATCAAATGCATTTCAATTCACGTCAAGTCTGAGTAATCAATCGTTTGATACAGAAAAGAAAAAAATAATGCTTAAGTAGAGGAATGTAGATTTTTTTGTTTGTGCCTGATGGAAAGTTCTTCATATAGAACAACAATCATGTCGTTGGACAGGGAGTTTAAAGGTGAGTGCGTGAGGGGTGGGGGGGGGGGGGGGTG
>JAUELK010219981.1:0-10256 GCA_031471215.1 Gastropteron pacificum | reverse complement strand
TATGGAGAGAGAGCATTTTCCTTCTATGGTCCATCCGTGTGGAATTCCCTCCCCGAGGAACTTAGGTACCAAACAAGCTTACAGGTATTCAAGAAGAAGTTGAAAACATATCTTTTCACAAAGTATTTTGACTAAAAATAATTCCCAATGATGATATGTTATCAGAGGTTTGATGAGAATGTTGTTGGTTTTTTGTCTAGATTTTACCGGAGTTTGATCGAATGAGTTTTATGCTGTAAATTTGATGTGTATGTCATTGTATTTGTAGTAGTACTTTGATGGAATGAGTTTTATGCTATAATTTTGATGTGTATGTCATTGTATTTGTAGTAGTACTAGTTGTAATATTACTATTGTGCGCCTTGAGCCAAGCAGTGGGGAAAGTGCGCATTAGAAATTTTTATTATTATTATGTAATTCTCACGAGGTTCACCTTGACATACATCCACAGCAATGTCGGCAGACGTGCCCACGGGGACCCCCCGGACCTCCTGGACCTGCGGGACATTCCACTGGGGGGACACCTGGCTTTGGCAGTACTGTGGGAGCTGGCGGCACTGTGGTAAGTGGGGAGGAGGAGGAGGAGGAGGAGGAGGAAGAGGAGGAGGAGGAGGAGGAGGATAGTGATGATAGTGATGATGAGGAGGAGGAGGATAGTGATGATTGTGATGATGAGGAGGAGGAGCAAAAGGAGGAGGAGGAGGAGGAGGATAGTGATGATGATGAGGAAGAGTTGAAGGAGGAGGTTTGTCTTGACCTGAGACATACTTGTACATTTTATAGTAGTCAAGTGTGTGGTTAAGATGGTTAAGATAGACAGTAATGTCACACTTGCAGTCATTGTTGAGTATCAAGATTGTAAAGTTAACTATGTATCTCTATGTAGTCCGCCAGTAAAACACAAATTGGAAAAGTTTACTAAATCACTAATAACCTCTATAGTCTCCAGTGCAGTTCTCCAACAGAGGCAGTCTTCTAACCATCTCAGGCAGTGTGTCTCTGTCATATTGTTATTTTATTGTTATGTATCAAGACTGTAAAGTTAACTATTTCATGTATCACTGTTTAGTCTGCCAGTAAAACTCAAACTGGAAAAGTAAACTAATACACATATGACTGTTTAGTCCCCATGCAGTTCTCTGAAACAGATGTGCCTCTGTCACATTGTTACTTAATTGTTATGTATCAAGACTGTAAAGTTAACTAATTCATGTATCACCTCCCCATACAGTCCCCAGTGCAGTTCACTGACAGAGACAGTCTTCTAACAACCACCACCAAGATGCCCGAGGGGGCTCTGGCCTTTGTCATGGATAGACAGGAACTCTACATTAGGGTCAGAGATGGATGGAGGGCTGTGCAGGTGAGGGCTTTACTGTGTGATAATGATAGCAATGATAAAAATGATAATAATACATTTGTTTTAAATAATAGTAATGATAACTCTACATTAGGGTCAGAGATGGATGGAGGGCTGTGCAGGTGAGGGCTTTACTGTGTGATAATGATAGTCATGATAATAATGATGATGATGATGATAATGATGATGGAGGTGAACAATGATAAGAATCAACATCATAACAACATTGCTTATTTATATAGTAGTACATTCCCTTGTTCAGTGTTTTTTAACCTGGATTCCATAGAACACTAGAAGAGTTAACTATGGAGCCTGAAAATGTGACGGCTAATCAATTAGCTCAATTTACCAAGGGTATGTTAGATTAGTACTTTCTAAAGTGAATATTAAAACTTCTTGAAGTTATAATTCTTAATTTTCATAACTAGGAATGATATGTATCAATCATGGAAATGATGACCGCATGACAACAAAACTATAGGCCTTTTGTCTGTAAAGCTTATTCAGTTTGTTAGTTGGTAGAGAATGTTGAAAGCTTATAATTCAATATAGGCCTATACATATGTAGTAAAATGTTGGTAACAAGATTTTATCAATGAACATAGTACACTATAGTAAACTATTTTCAAGAAATGAAATAAAAACTGTTGTGGGTTTTTTTCCTTGTATAGATGGGCCCAGTTGTCCCCATACCTGAGGTCACTACCACGGTAAGGAATCTTTAAGCATGTTCTTGTCGCCTCAACTGACATGTGAAAAAAAACACCTGGATCTCATAATTTCAGATATCACCACTGTAAAGGATAAGACATTTAGATCATCTTATTTGATGAGTATTAGTGTATCATTGTGTATTCACATAACACATCACTTATGTAATTGTGATAAATACCAAAACAAAAGAAAAAAGGAAAACAGAATAACATTTCAGCTGTAGTGGAAAGTTTTAAAACATTTTTCAAAATCTAGCTACCAATGTGCTCTGCAGGGTTTGAAGGAAATGCGGATTTGAAATCAACTTTTATCATGAGTGCAGCGTATATCTTGTTCAATCCATTTACATTTCACTCAGGGAAGGATTCTGCGCGGAGTGTAATTAACAGCTTACAGCCTAAGGGTTTAACAAAACCTTAACACATGTGTACAGCGACGTGTATGAGTATCCGCAATGTATGCGAGATGTGTAGCAGTATAACAAGCACAGGCCTCGACACACCCATTGTGTGAACACCCATGTTGCCATGTGATAACGATGTCCATGAAAAATAAAATGATCTGATTTTTTTTCTTTTTTAGGCATCCCCACTGCCTATTCCTATGTTTGATCATACGCCATTCATGTCTTATCTTAACATTCACAGGGTTGACCATTGCGTTCACGCACATATGATAGCGCACTTTGTCTGTATGTTCACAAAGCTTTGCCGTAATTTGGTTGCATATTTTATGTTAATATGCTGAGATGAATTTAGCCTTGTTGTTGGTTCTCCTTGTTTGAAGCAGCTATGATGGCTACATGTTGTAACAAACACACAGCCTTTGCTATAGAAGGTGTTTGAAACATTCCACAGTGCCTTTTATTTATCACACGATACGTTGACCAAACCACATTATGGACCAGAATGCCCACCCCCCTTCCCCCCCTGTATATGTCACATCCCCTGACATTGTCATGACACTAGCATGACACATTTATGACACTGTCATGTCAGACTGCCGACACTGTCTGGAAATTGTTGTATCAGACATTCATTACTGTCCCAACAACGTTGTTCCAATCTGACTCTTCTGTCTCCAGACTGTCACGTCAACTGCCTTCTTCTTCTTCTCCTTCTTCTTCTTCTCCTTCTTCTTCTTCTTCTTCTTCTTCTTCTTCTTCTTCTTCTTCTTCTTCTTCTTCTTCTCCTTCTCATTTTCCTTCTTCTTCTTCTCCTTCTCCTTCTCATTCTCTTTCTCCTTCTCCTTTTTCTTCTTCTATAATGCCAGTCCAATTTTTTTCTACAAAGGACATTGTTCTCATCAAGTCCTCTCTGTGGCTGTGCAATTTCCTGCCAATGAATCAATGTCAAGATGATACCAATCCATTATCTCTACTCCATTGTCTTACCTCAGTGTGTGACATTAATGTCTTTACTCTGCCATGCCAAATTGATGGCATTGTCTTAAAATCTTATTTTCAATTTTACATCAATATCTGAAAACTGTCTGGTCAATTCAGTCTCATACCATTATCACTTCCTTATCACCTTGTGTCAATCTTTTTCTTTACCTTTAATTTCCAGTCTTCTATAAGCTCTTCCTTTATCATATTTATCTTTCTTTCCATTTAAACTGCTACCATGTTATTCTTTTCATCCTCTATATCTATATCTTCCTCTTCTTTGTCTGCCTTTATCTAGCCTCTGTATCATCATACAGTCTCATCACACCCAGTTCCTCTGAGTTCATGCCATATCTAGATTTTCATTCTCAAAAAGAACCAAAAAAGAATAGACAGAATACGCCCATACTGCGCACCCTCCACACAAACCCCTGTAGGCCCTACCCCTTTCCACCCTCATCCTCCCCTCCACCCATTTGTAAAGTCTTCTCTTTTGCTACATGGCTAGATCCATTTTTCTAGTTTCTTCTATGGCTTTGTATAGTCGCCATAGATGGCCAATTGATTTGCAATTTGGCTAACCAAATTAAGCCAAATGAATTTTATTTGTATTTTGTACATTCCTTCTTTACATTTTAATCAATTTTATCACTTTGGTGCAGGGATTTTTTTGCGCCTTATATTACTTTATAGATGTGCCAAAAATGCTAGATGTTGCTATGGGCTTAAATATTGGGGATTCGGTGTTTATTTTTCCATTTTATAATAATAATAATAATTTATTTCTAAAGCGCCTAAAATCTACATAAAGGTGCTTGATGGCACTGTATACATGTACATCACATGGTAAAAGACATACATTACATATATTTCATTTCTTTTTGTTTTCCTCTTTTTCATCTACGCTTAGGCCTACATCCAAGAATGGGATTGAATCTGGGTGTATATATTTTGTTCATAATCATGAAGTACTGTATTAATTCTTAGCATGAAGGTTCCAGGGTGTCAGCCTTTTCCTTTTTTCATAGATCCCATAGAGATACTACTAATAATACAGATAGACCCAACTCTAGCGTTAGGCACCGGGGACTTGAATTAGGCCCATCATTGAACACCTGTCTGCTCATTGTGTTGTTGGGTTGTCACTGATTTGTCTGTTTGTTTGTTTTTACTTCAAAGTTTGAACTTTAACAACTTTGTCTTCTTTCCATCGTGATTCTAAAGAATCTTCTCACTCCAGATCTATCATCAAATTTTGATCTTCTTGTGATCTTTTTGTAATCTTTTTTTCTTACTGTCCTGTCAGTTGATCCATCTCTTTTCTGTTTCCAATACTAAATAACATTTTTGATTACTTGTCTTTTTGTTGGTGGTTTATTAGGGTTGTTTTGACTGACTTTGTAAAAGCCTATTTGTAAGTCTAATATTATTTGTATGTGTATATTTCCTCATGGACTCTGTTAAGGTTTTCAACAATCCAGTTGTAACCTGTTCAGGGGTTGTTCTTTTCCCTGTAGGAAGCAGATTTTTGAGAAGAATCTATTCCTGTCACTTCACTCCTCGGTTATGTTGCCATGGTATCCCAGACTTTGTGTCTTCTTCTATTTGCTCCGAACCTCATTATGCCACCGGACTGCCTACTTTAAATAATGCGTCTAATCTTCTGGGTTATGTCTGGATCCAGCAAACAGTAACTGGATCTCTATAATTAGATCGAACTTTTCTTTGAACTCATTTCCATCCATTCACCAACAGGCAATCATGGAAGAAATCTTCGTGGAAGTCTATCACTAACAAACAGTAACAGACAGAACTATTTGTATGGTGGATTTTGTGTTGTGAATTTTCTCACAAAGAATTCTCTGAAGTAGAATTGAATTATTTCTTCTCTCAGTTTCGTCACCAACAATCTGATTCAACAAAGCTAACTTTTCTTTTCATTTACTTGTTTACAATGCACTCTGATTGTGGATCTAATCTTTCTTGAATCTTTTTCATCTTGTACCAAAAAGTAGAACTTTATTTAAGGTTCATCTTTTTTAGTCCGTCTCAGTTCTCTAGTTCTCTCACCCAAAGAGTGATTGACTCACCAGCAAACAAATTACTGTTTAGTTCTGTCGTGATTCTGTCTCCTGAATGTATCTTTCAAGCTGATCTTGCCTAAGTCTATCTTGAAGTGTTTGTGACAATGTTTTTGTGTGAAGCTAACGTGACTTGCTGTGTCCCCCCCCCCCCCCCCCCCCCAAATCCATTTCTTACTCCCGCCCTTAGCATGCACAAAGGGGCGGAGGGATAGACTGGGATGTGAACCGCACGGATCGGGACCAAGGCACTTTAGCCTCGCACGGGGTCGACGACGAAGATCGGGATGAAAGAGAGAAGAGAATGTACCTCCGTAGACTAGAGGAGAGGAAGAAGATGAGGGAGGAGCGGGATAGGGAAAGGGAAAGACTGATGAGGGAGAGAGAGGAGGAGAGAGCAAGAAGGAAAGAAGAGAGGGAGAGGAGGGAGGAGGAGAGGAGAGAGCAGCAAAGGGCGCATGGATTGAGGCAAAGACAAAGAGAGGAAGAGGAGGTCGGGAGGGGAAGGCTTGAGGCGAACGACAGAAGGTATAGAGGAGACGAAGACAGAGGGAGGGTAAGGGAGAGGACTGAACCGCAGAACCAAAGATGGAGACAGAGACCGGTTGAGAGAGGAGAGGGAGAGGATGGGGAGGAGCGCCAGGTCCTGACAGAGTCTGGGATCGTCATAGAGCAAAGTGGCGACTTCTCCTTCGACATCACAGACCTGACAAACCTGCAAGCCCAGAGAGAAAATGCCAGGGAAAAAGTCAAACAGACACACAAGGATAGATTGAATAGACACAGGCAACACGGCCAAAACAACAACAACAACAATGGCCGACATCACAGCCCCACAGGAAGTGATGTCACCAACCAAGATGGAGACTTGACCTTCGGAGGAGACAGAGGTCAGGTCCAAGTGGCGGTGGAACAGCTTCCGGTAGGCCCGACCTTGACCTCTTTGAAGGTCACACCTTTGTAGCGTTCACTTACACACGGCTTTGACTCTCCTGGCAGCTTAGCCACTCCACATACATGTACACACCCTCAGCACTTAGCCAGAGTTATTTCCCCTTCTGCTCCTGTAGCCAAAGAAACAACAACAACTATAGTTTGTATAGCTCTCCTTGCAGTTTCATTAAAGAAACATCTAGACCTACAACAATAACTACTTAGTTATCCACTACAACAATAACTACTTAGTTATCCACTACAACAACGACAAGAACATTTACAACAACACTTAAAGAGAATGCAACTGCTATGGGGAGCTGTGGAGACAATTCTTGCTTTAGCTTTTTCCCTTCTCAGTGTATCCAAAAGTCTTTTTTTTTTCTTTGTTAGATTGACTTAGTGTGTAGTTCCATAACTCACAAATCCTTCTCCTGCTTTAACCCTCGCTGGTGTATTCAGGATCTATTTTTAGAATCACCGCTTTTCGTCCTGCTTTCTTTCTTTCTTTCCGACATTATCACGACTTTTCCATATTGTTGCTGTGTTGCAGGCAATTATGTAAGACTTTGGATCTCATTCTCTCTCTCTCCTTTTTAACAGCTGGGGCCGGAAACTTTCCTCGATGTTGTCTTGATTATAGAATGTTTGGTAGATAGGTATGTAGCCTACCGCTTGTTTTCCTGTGACTTTATATGTATTCGGAACCTGTACTAGCTGGCCTTCTCATGTTACGTTGAGACGTACCAAATTAGACCTGGGCTCATAGTACTTAGGCCTAACTCATACCTGGTTTGGGGGGCTGAAACTTTTTTTAACAGCCGGTGGGTGAGCAGTCCTTTATAGATTTATGTGTACATGTTTAACATCGCTGCTGTTTCCAAAATGTTGTGTTAACTTCAGGTGTTGGCTTAGTGGAGTGTGTGCATGCTTTCTTCCTCTCCAGACACTATTCAGCTTCCTGTTATAAAAAAATGTTTCCCGAACATTGAAACTGCCAAAAATCTTTTTCTTCTTGTGATTTTGAAAGGGTCTGTCCTTCTAAATTGGCTTTTTTAGGACTTTGAAGGTAAAATGTCCTCGTTCTAAAATGTGTTCCCTCTATCTGTAATAGTTTTAGTTACATTTGCCAGATGTTAATTTTTGTTTCTTCTCAAGATATTGTGTAAAAGGTCTGATGAATCAGGGTGTTTTTTTTGTTTAATCTTCTGTTGTTTGGGGTTGTTGTTTTTTTTAACCCTTTTTTTCAATTTGTTGATTCTGGTTTTTCTTTAGTTTTAAGATATCTTTTTGTAAATGGTTTGTCTTTCTCAAACTTGTTTTTGTGTGCCCTTCTTTGGGTATCCTGGTGACATCAAGGATTTTGAGAACCAATTTTCAATTTCATTGTTACATTATTACCCTTTAAACATGATGTAATGATAATAATAATAATCATAATAATAATGATAATAATAATAATAATAATAAATATATTTATAACGTGCACTTTCCCCACTGTGTGGGCTCAAGGCGCACATATACAATGTCAATTACTGGTGTATACAATTATGAACCACGACCAGGCATGCATTCTGTTATAAAATTCATAAACCAAACAGGTACCTATAGTAGACTACTTAAACCGTGTAAAATACTATATTATCATATAAGCTTCCTACTATGACCAACCATTGACAGAACTACAACTGTGATTGACTTTATATAGGCTTTCAATACAGGCCTATCATTGTCGGCTACATGAATTATTATAATGTTAGCCTATTCCTGATATTACCTGTGATACAACATAATATCACCCAAGTATATTCACACCCCTGGGCTCATTATCATACCTGTATAGTATTGTGTAATCATTATGTAAATAGAAATGACACAATGGCAAAAGGCATATCATACGCTCTGAAGACTGCATAAACATAATTTTCCTCATGATTTAAGCTTCTGAAACTCCATGACAAGATGCAGTATTATGCTATATTTATATATCTGTTATACACACTATATTTAGACTTCTGTTATACACACTATATTTAGACTTCTGTTATATATATATATATATATATATATATATTACTATCTCTATAGACATCTGTTCTGTATTACATTTATATAATGTACTATATTTAGACATCTATCATATTGCCAATGTAACATCTGTGACTTTCTGGTCCTATGTCATATCATCCAGTCATCTCTTTTCCCAACTACTTTCTACTTTACTGTTTGTTTTGATGGTGTCAAGACATTTTAACGTCCGTCTCCAATAGGACTTGGGCAGACAGCAAATACAAACTGCCCACATGAACCATGTCCAGAATGCCCCCAGTTGGTTTCTAACCCAGGTCATCCACTTGGAGACCAATATGCATTAAACGTGTTAACCATTAGGCCACCATACATTCCTGGCAACAGAAACAGAATCTTATTATGTATTGGGGTGTGAAACTCTATCTTTTTTTCTCGTATTTCTCCCTAAAAGTATGGATCCTATAGAGTGAGTGTGCCTGTCACTTTGACACCCTCCCCTTTAATCTTTTCCCTACCCCACTTTGTCATTGGCTTCTAATCCTTTCCTACTGAAGACATTTTTAGCTTCAGCACCTTTTCCTTACTGAACTGTCGTGGTTCGAGACATTTTCGCTTCAACACCTTTTCCTTACTGAACTGTCGTGGTTTGAGACATTTTTAGCTTCAAAACCTTTTCCTTACTGAACTGTCGTGGTTCGAGACATTTTCGCTTCAATACCTTTTCCTTACTGAACTGTCGTGGTTTGAGACATTTTTAGCTTCAACACCTTTTCCTTACTGAACTGTCGTGGTTTGAGACAAAGGCTTAAACATCCTTTTCTGTCAAACAGCTGTGATTGGAGACAGGAGCTTTTTCTCTTCGGCTGTTCTTTGTCTCGTGAGAGATGAACTCAAACGCCCTTTCTGCTCAACTCTTGTGTGATAAAATGAAAAAATCTTGAAAGCCTTTTCTACTAAATTCTGTATTTTGAGCTGAAACATCCTTTTCTATCAAACTCATGAGATGTCAAATTTCAAACACCTTTTCTACTGAATTCTGCATGTTGAGCTCAAACACCTTGTCTGCTTTGCTCTTTGTTTTGAGACAATGGCTCAAACACTTTTTTCTATCAAACTGTTGTGCTATGAGATCTCAAACACCTTTCCTGCTGCAGTTTTTGTTATGGGCCCAAACGCCTTCTGTCTACTAAAGTGTGTGTTTCTGAGAAAAAACTCAAACACCCTTTTCTCTGAAGTAGGCCTACTTTGTTAGTAGATGAAAGAGTCAAACACATCTTCTTCTGTTGTACAAACAATGTACTCTATGGGTAAAAGACTCAGACACCTTTTGCTCTGAATATATGTTTGTCGTAAGAGACAAACAAACCTCTTACACTTGTTACTCTAAAGTGTTATGTTATGTTCTCTGATATGAAGGCTTAAACACCCTTTTCTGTTGATATGATGAAGGCTTAAACACCCTTTTCTTTTGATGTGAAGATTCAAACACCCTTTTATGTTGAGACTTTTGCCACACGCTCCTCGGCTATGGCTTTACCCCCCACCACCCCCACAAAATACTGTTGGCTATTGACTTTATGCTAATAGTACTAGTAGGCCTACTACTACTATGCTGTTACATTGTCCTTAATTAATAATGTTCCCATGTTTTCCCCAAGCTTTAAATGGTTCTATGATTTGCTGGTCTTTAATAATAGCTTAGCAGCCTCTCTCTTTCTGTCTGTCTGTCTGTCTGTCTGTCTGTCTGTCT